>JBBPLS010000203.1:0-13890 GCA_038089895.1 Boletellus ananas | reverse complement strand
TTTTTGTTTTTTTTTTCTTTGGCTGTTTTTTTTTTTTCCTTTCTCTCCCCGTGTGTCTTTGGGTGGGGGGGGGGGGGGGGGGGGGGGGGGGGGGGGGGCTTCCCGTCTCGCGCACGCAAAACCCCCCCATGTGTCGTTCAGGCAGGTCGCATCGCTGGTCTCCCGTTGGGGCCGCGCTGCGAAATTTGAGCGTGTCCCAGCCTCCCAAGTCGTACCAAAGCGCTTTGATGTACTGGCACCATGGTCGAAGAGACGAGTGTCTCCGAGCGTTTCCATTCTCGCACGTCGACACCACGGTGCATTCGTTGCAAACCGCTGGCAAAAACTGCCTTTCAGCAAAATCTATACAACAAACACGAATACTGGGGCGTGAAAGGAGGGATCACAAGGTCTCTTTGCAAAAAAAAAAAAAAAAGGAAGGGAACTCATTCCAAGATCAAGCTCGCGATCTTGTCCGACCGCACGCGCATCCGACAAGGCACAGGCAACGCTCGTCTGAAGCCCCCCCCAAAAAAAAACAGGCGTCAGGAGCAAAAAAAAAAAAAACGGGCACACAGGGCCATCAAACCACCACGCACCGGACGGTCGTCTGCGTGTCGAACTCGAGCACGGGTTCCACCCCGTCCCCAAGAGGTTTGGCCATGTCAAAGCACGCCAGCATGTGCGCGATCAGGATAAAGAGCGCCGAGTGTCCGACGTGGCGTCCGGGACACGTGCTTTTTTTTTTTTTTGGTTCGTTCCCGGAGAGGTGTTCGAGTCAGCGCGACGGCGTGCGAGGAAAGAAAAAAAAGGTCGGGTACCGTCTGCCCCACCCGAATACCGTCGCGTCGACGGTCTCCCGCGCCGTGGCGCTACCTGGCGTCGTGGCCAAGAATCGACCGGGCTCGAACTGCTCCGGGTTAGGAAACACCTCGGGGTCTCTCAGGATTGCCCTGGTGAGGTCAGATCGAGTCTGACGGGTCGTCTACAGCTGTCCGACGTACCAAGTGTTTCCCAGCACGGTCGATCCTTTGGGAATCCGGTAGCCGAGGTACTCATCCTCTTCGGTGACCATGTGCGGGAAGCCTGCGTTCTTGGGTGAGCACTCTAGAACGTGAGGTCTTGGCGAGACGCGATGTACCGAGCGGGAGAAGGATATTCCATCGGAGGACCTCGAAAACGATGGAGTCGACAAACGGCAGCGATGAGCGATCATCAAACGTCGGCATGCGGTCCTGGCCGAGTACCGAATCCAGCTCACCCTGAGCTCGGCGTTGTATGTCAGGGTATAGGACCATGGCGCCCACAAACGTATACGTCAGAGAGACGGTCTCGATCGACGAGTCAGTCAGGCATAAAGGCATGGCATCTCGACGGCTCACCGAATCTACGGATGCAGCAAACATGGCCGCGGCCGCATCGCGGATCAGTCCTGCCTGATGCGAACCGTCCAAATCTTCCCCTGGCGGAAGCTGACTCAAAAGGGTGGATATAAACGATGGCTTGGCGACCCCAGCTGCCTTTGAACGCCAAACGCGGTCAGACATGCAACGCCGTGACCGAGGGAACGTACCATCTGACTTTGCACCATATTAAATGGCATGTGGCGTAGGCGCTGGCCCACCAGCCTTCCTTCTTCTGCTTCCTTCTTGAAATGACCGCCTGGCAGCCAGCTGGGATAATATTTGACTGCGAGACTTGCTTTAACGGAACCGTGCGTACAGGGACGACCACGCACGAATGGGAAACTGGTTGACAAAATATGGCTCGTTGCGAGGAACCTCGACCGCGTCCTGTGCGATCCTCAAGAGGGGATCGTCCGGACGGGTCACATCGTGGCCATAACATATCCGCAACACGGAGGACGAGACGGCCCTAGACCAAAAACCAAGTCAGACCCGGACGCACGCCCGCAAGAATCGCACGCGGAGAAGCGCTGACAGGCGAACGAGCCCGACCCAGTCGTCCGGACGGGCATGTACGTTCCGAACCAGGGTCCGGGCGCTCTCCATCTGGACGTGCTGCCAGTCCCGGATCTGCGCGAGAAAGTAGCGGAGAGCGAGGGCACGCAGTTGCCTGTGTAGCTCCCCCGTGGCGACGGTGAGCATCCAGTCGTTGCCGACGCTAGAAACGGACCCGTCATTCGGCCGGCCCCTCACACACACACACACATATCCCAATGCCACCGACGCTCACAGTTCGACATACATCGGCATCCGCGGTCGGTCAGAGTAGATGGCCGCGCGGTTGCTCATCAGATCGCGGACGGCCCGGGCCGAGTTGAGCACGACGATATGCGCCCCGAACATGTCGAGATGCATGACGTGGCCTGTCCGGACGGTCACAATAAATAAAATAAAATAAAAAAACGACGGTGAGCGAGGATGGATGGTACGTACCATAGTCTTGACGCCACTTGACGTAGGTCTCGGCCTTGTCTGCGTCCGTCCGCGGGAGACCTAAAAGATTGCCGATCAAGAAGTGTCCTTTCGGCCCAGGAGGGAGCCGTCGTGCACGCTTCCGCAAGAGGTACCGGACGGCCAGCAGCGTCGCGATCGTCACGGGCACGTAGACCAGGGACGCAGAGGCCGCCATCGAGAGACAGAGCGAATCAAGCGAGGTTTGGGCTGTCGGCGAACCCGCGCTGCTTAAATACGCCCGCGTCCATCCAGTGGCTGAGCTCGACGTCGCTGTAGCGCCGAACGAGCTGGCCGGATGCCAAACGACCGCAAATCGCGGCCAACTTGAAAAAAAACGAAATCGACGTGACCCGCCTATTGAATAGCCCACCTAATTATAGACGAATGATCCGATCCAACGGGACGGGACGCCGGTGGTACCAGGAATCAGGTGTCGACATCTCGGGGCTGGTCACAGCGCACCAAAGGCTCCGAATCGGTGAAGCCTGCCGGTGGAGCACCAGACGGAATCGGTCGCCGTTGACACGCCCCAGTTCGCGAGTGACTACGAGCAAGACACCATCGACGTAATCACAAGGCATGTCGCCAACGACCGACTCGGACCCCGTGTGCATCGGAGGTGGCGCATCTTGAACGGGGCAGGGCGGGGCGGGTTGTCAATCCAATTGGCCGCCAGTGTGTCATAGCACAGTCATTCACCGCCGTCTGGGCTAGAATTGCCCACCGTTGGGACCTGAAAACCACGTCGCCTTAGCTCCGTCATGGTTTCTAAACCAAACGGATTTTCTCGATCTAGAAGTGTAAAGAACGTGTTTGAAGGACTCGGCGTTCTATTAGGACCAAACAAGTACAAGCCACGCTCGGCCAAACGTCCGGCCTCGTGGCGATCCTGTAGCATGGTACACAAGTACCATAAATCTAACCTGACTTGAGCATTCGCCTCCCCATCTCCACCGATCACTCCTCTCGTTTCAGGCGATATTACAAGCATGCTTGTCCATGCAATACAAACATAGGCTACTACACGATCAAGCAAGATCTCGACACGCCCCCGCATCGCTCCCATTCCGCTCGAAACACGTTCGTCATTCGATTCACCCAATCGTCCCCGGAACTGTCGGCAGTCTCATCAAAAAAGCCCCACCTCTAGAGCGCACCTCGTCCCGCAGTCTGACAAGACACGTCTCAGAAACGCGCCACGAAAACGAGACGACACACCAACCTCGATGGGGAGCAACAACGCCAAAAGCGCCGCCACCAAAAACAAGGCTGCAGACACAAACACGGGCCTACACGAAAACATTCCCAAGATCAGACCTACAAAGGGGGGGAAAACCCCGAGAGAGACAGAAACGCGCACCCGTTGGCAGCATTCTCAGAAATGGTCCCCGTCTTGGGCGTCGTCGCGATCCGGATCAGTGGGGCAATGAACCCACCGATACGGTTCAGCGCAGAGCAGAGGGCGTCCCCCGTGCCGCGGTGGGGCCCGGGAAACGACTCGGGAGTATAGGCGTAGAGGACGCCGTACATCTACGTTCGACAAGCATCAGCGTCCGCTGCATCCAACATGCCGTGCACGACTGACAGCATTCCTGGAGAGACGACCTCACTGGGTGTTGACCGAGGAGCAAAAAGGAGACACGTACTGCACCAGACTGTTCACGCACGAGTAGCCGAGCACCGCCGCCTCCGTTGTGCTCGTCGTGTACGCAAACATGAAGATGGAGGACAACAAGGTGAATAGCGCAAGCGAGAACTTGCGACCACCAATCGTGAACCGACCCACCCCGCGCGTGAGATCGACGACCCAGCAAGCGATGAGCGAGCCCGGAATCCCGAGGACAGAGAGGATGGCGTAGTTGCGATAGGTCACGTATAGGCTGGCCGTACCAGAGGATGCACCGCGCGCTTCGAGGTAGAGGGGGACATACGCGTTATAGAGAGGATATGCTATCCCGATCAAACTGTGGGTAAACGGTCAACACGTCGTCTTCTAGCCAAACACAACTACCAACCCCCAGATGAGAATGATGAGTGACGTGTTGACCGCCAACCGGCGCGTAGAGAAGAGTGGCTTGACGTGGGAGCTACGAGAATCTAATCAAGAGGATTCGAGAACGGATTCGGGGCACGCACAAGGAAACGTCAGTGAACGAACGCCGCAAAGAATCACGCCAGCTCGTCGCTCCTTTGGATGGCCCCGAGATTTTATGGAAATCGTCGATCGTGAGCGAGATGCTTCGGCCGTTTCGGCGCGCGATGTGACGAAGGACCTGGCACCATCAAGTAGTCAGCTAATCACGCCATACCCATCGCAGACGGCGTCTACCGCGAGAGCTTCCTCGTCACGCCCCTGGGCTACGAGGTACTTGGGCGATTCCTGCAGATCAAACACAAAGTAACGCAGGATGAAGATCGTAAACGTAACCGCCCCACTATCGAGGCAGCGCGTTCAGTCACAGGACCACTCTAGTCAAGGACGGACGCATACTGACAGCGTGATTCTGCAATGCCATGAACTGACGAGCGAGATTGAGACGGCGTTGAACTTACAGGGTATATCTCCAGCCCATGTTCTGGGACCTGGGACACTCTCCAAAGGGTATCGAAGGGTCGCACGAGTAATTGGCGATGAACACCCAGCTAATCAGGGAAGCGACCAGCTGGCCAAACGCCCACCATACGGAGAGCAGCGTCAGAGTCCACTGCGCAGCGTGTCAGAGGGATGCTGATCATGGGTATAGCAACACATGCCTG
Source organism: Boletellus ananas (assembly GCA_038089895.1). NCBI lineage: Eukaryota > Fungi > Basidiomycota > Agaricomycetes > Boletales > Boletaceae > Boletellus > Boletellus ananas. Next base: position 8,734 of record JBBPLS010000203.1, on the reverse strand, counting down.
GTATGATGGGGGAATGAATTCCAAATACAGAGCACCTAGAACGAACGGTCGGACGGGGAACCATACCTTCCAAAGGATCGTACGTACCGTCTACCGGGAGACTAGAGGACGACAACAAAAGTGGTCAGCACCGTTCAGCATCCGCGAGGACCACACGACACACTTTCCACCGACGCCGAAACCCATGCAGGCGATCAAGGACGCGAACGCGACAAAACTCAGCCCGCCCCCAGAGGCCGTTCCAAAGACGCCTCCAAAGAAGAGCGTGGCCTGAACCGTCCGGATCAGACGCGACAAGACGAGCGTGTGGCCGCATGGGGCTTACGTTGAACGACAGCTTCCGGCCGATGATGTCGGCCAGGGCGCCCCAGATGGTCGCACCCACGATCAACCCCGCAAACTCGGCGAGGACGGCATACTCGACGTAGGACGGATTCAGCTCTTGTTCCACCTGGGGGAGTACGACGGCAAGGCCCTGGAGCCACAGATCTTGTCGCGATCCACCCATCAGCAACGTGTTCCAGGGGTGGGAAGGGCAGCGCTCACTGTCCGCTAGCCATCCCAGGCCGCTCAGGATGAAGAGCTGCCATTGATAACGACCAAATCCGATTCTGGAAAGGGGGTCAGCACGAGACGCTGGCATCATCCGATACGCACTCGTCTTGCATGCACTTGTTGACTGCGCGAGAGCGGTGAAAAGACAAGCGGCACGAACGAGGAGGGACTCACTGAGGGCACACTTGAGCTCGTAGTCGCGCGCGACGCCGTTGGTGAGCGTGAAATCAGACGCCGAACCGCCGTCCTCGCTCGCTGCTGCTGGCTTTTCGGCCACGACTTGCTCGCTCATGGTGTCGTAAGGAGGGAGAAAAAGGCGGAGGGCGTTGTCAGGGAAGGCTAGACCTTTTGTACCCGCGGCTACGAACGGACCCAAGTGCTCCACATTGGCGCCATCGCCCTCATGATGGCAGTCGGGACAGGATCACGCGGACGCCGACTCAGGCACGCGCCAGAAAAGAAAAGGCCAGACTCGACGAAACGACATGCACGAATAAACGTTTGGATCTGACATTCCTGCAAATCTGATGTGATATGTACAACGGCTGATGTCGAGGGTTCGGGTCTCAGCCCTGAGTCTGGGTTCAGACATATGGCGTGACAGCTTATCAGTTATCCGTCCATCCTCACTTATCCGACCTCGTCGGCAAGCGACATGCAGCAGCCCAGCGGCCCTCTCCGAAACCGGGCTAGGCGTTGGTTCGATGGCCGCAGTCCAGCCTGGTTGCCGAGGAGGCGTCTCGCCAGATTCAGACGGGCTCTCGGCGAGCTGGCAGAACCGAACGGATCCGGATCACACTTGTCAACCGACACGCACGTGCGTCCCCAGCACTGCATGACGACCGCTCGAGCGACAGTTTTGGCGACCACCTGTTCTAGAGACAGAAATCATGTACTCTCACATAACTTGAGAGGAACCCGCAGATGGGTCGTCCGTGCACGAACGAGGAGAGGGATAAGCGCATATACGGACCTCGATCGACAAGGATCTACTCTTGCAACGACTCGATCTCGCGCATGCTTTGAGCAAGATACGCCTCGTAGGAGTCCTGCGCATGGTACTGCTCTGCGGACACGTCCGGGCAATGTCGCAACCAAACATGGGGTCGTCTCACCTGGTGTCTTCGCCATCGCTCTGAAACGCGCGACGACGTGTCTGTTGTGCTTGATGGCAGCCAACTGCACATGTCTGATCGTGCCTGCCGCGAGAGACACTCCCATCAGTCCCTCGAGCTCCTTTTCGGTCGGGACGCACCCGAGACATGCACGACGTGAGGAATGATGCGGGTGCCGTTGACGGACGTGAGCAGCGTCACGGCACCCCATGCGAGCGTGTGCTGGTCGCGCGCGACGCGGATGATGCACAAATGGGTGGTCGGAGAAAAATACTTGACTGCCTCGCGATCAAAATTGTCCTGCTCAGAAAGAAGGACGGAAAGACTCGCCGGTCATGGAGCCTCCCACAGCGCCCCATCCCGCGTCACCGAAATTGGCGATGACGCTCTGTCGCAAGGCAGCATAGACCTGCTTGGCGTCCAGCGAGGACCCTGCGTCGTTCGAGACAGAGATGAGCTCGACGAGGAGCCATCGGCTCTGCGAGACCCGTCGTGAGCAGACCTGGAGGCACGGCGAAAACGACAGGCTCGCCTTGAACCGGACCATGCTACATCTGCTTATGTCATCACTCGCCTTTGGGCACGCCGACGTCTTTTCGCCCGCATGTCCTCTCTCCTCCGCGTGGCTTCTCCCCCGCGCCGTCTCTCCTTCCTCGTGCGCGCCTACACGACAGCGCCTCCACCCACGCATGCACCCAACACCCACTTCAAAATCACCCTCCGGCGCTCCGCCATCGCCCTCGGCGAGCGCAAAAAGGAGACGCTGACCGCGCTCGGCCTGCACCGGCGCATGCAGACCGTCTACCACGAACACACCCCAGAGACCGCCGGGAAGATCTTGAAGGTGAAGGAGCTCGTCGAGGTGGAGAACGTCCCCGCGCAGGCCGTGCGCACCCAGTCAGAGCAGCGGTGGGAGCGGAGGGCGCCCCGGGGGTACTCGATCGGCGGGTCGCGGCTCAGCGGGTTTTCGTGAGCGTCGTTGGGTATGCGTCTCCTCTGTCGTGCGTTTCTCTTGCTCATTGCTTGCAGTCTCGTTTGGACTCGTGTGTCGTGTGGATGTTCTTTTTTATATATATTTTACTGCCAACACGAGTTCTGTGGACCATGTGACCACTGGCTCGTTCTCCGAATGCAATCGTAAGCCACTAGGGTGCGATGAATTGCGTGCCCCGTTCCAGACTCCCGAAGCCAATCCTGTCGGTGTACCTTGTGACTACAGTGTGATCCGTTCGTCCATTGTATCACTGTTTTACAAGCTGCTGAGAACCAAGCAGATGGCGGTTGAAATAAGTTGAATATCGACGGTGGGACAAAGTACGATCTAAGAAAGGATTCTCGCAATGACCACTGTAGCGCTGATATTCATCTCTGACATTTTGAATCAGGTCCGAGGGCGAATTGCGCGATCCAGGTTGGCTGTTGTGCACCAAGGTAGATCAGCGGCGGGACAAAGCTGGGCTGCACGGAATGCGTCCCGCTTTGGCCTCGGAGCGCCTGCGGAGGTCGTGTGAGAATGGGTGTCGTAAAGGGCCCTTGAAAAATGACGGTCGTGTTGATTGCGACGGTCCCATCTCCTTCTCGTGTGCCTTTGCAGGCGTAAAACCGACCCGCGTTCTCAGCGACATGAGAGTTTCACCACCGTCTTTCCAGGGCCGACGCGGAGATCTGATGTAGGCCCAGCTCGAGTTCTCTCCTCGCATCTGCCCATCGACATGGCTTCCCTGTCCGACAAGCTCACCGCAGCGCTGGCCTCGCGAGACCGTCGTCTCATCCGTCGCCGCCTCCCCGAACCCCCATCGGACACGGCCAGGGAGATCGACTTCACGTCCAACGACTACCTCTCGCTCTCCACTTCCCCTGCACTCCGACGCGCCGTCCTCGCCGCCCTCGCTGCGTCTCCGCACATCCTCGGATCGGGTGGCTCCCGCCTGCTCGTCCCCTCCCCGCTCCACGCCGAACTCGAGTCCCGCTCGTGTCGGTTTTTCGGGGCCGACGCCGCGCTCATGTTCAATTCGGGATTCGACGCCAACGTCGGGTTTTTTTCTGCCGTGCCCCAGCCCGGGGACGTCGTCGTGTACGACGCCCACATCCACGCGTCGGTGCACGAGGGCATGCGCCTCTCCAGGCTCACCCCGGACGCGCTCCTTCCGTGCCGACACAATTCGGCCCCCGATCTGCGTCGCATCCTGGCGAGATTGCGCGACGATCGCGACGATCTCAACACAGGGAGGAGCAGCGTCTTTATCGCCGTCGAGAGTCTGTACAGCATGGATGGGACGATCGCGCCCCTCGCGGAGATCGTGGCGTGTGTGGAGAAAATGCTTCCCCTGGGGAACGGGCACGTCGTCGTCGACGAGGCGCACGCCACGGGGATCTACGGTCCCAAGGGACGGGGGCTGGTCGTCCATCTAGGACTGGAAAAGAGGGTGTTTGCGAGGCTGCACACGTTTGGCAAGGCATTGGCTGCCTCGGGGGGTGCGTCGCTCTCGTCCGTCTGCCTGCCACCGCGATGAACGCTGCTCGGTCGGGTAGCTGTCTTGTTGACGACGCCGCTCGTCAAGGATTATCTGCTCAATTACGCTCGGAGCCTCATATACACGACGTCGTTGCCGCTCGCAAACGTGGTGGCCGTCAACTGTTCGTTTGATCTGCTCGAGGATGGCACGACCGAGGTGGCAAGTCATCGTTACATTTGGCGCCCATCCCGTGCATCGCTGACGCCGCCCCTGCTCAGCTTTCCAGACACCTGCTCGCGCTTTCCACGTATTTCGTTGATCTGCTTCGCTCGAAGCTGATCGCGTATCCGTCCTCGCTGCTCAGCCTGCCTGATCACCTCGCACCGGCAGCCTCTGTCCAGGCGAGCGAACCCACTCGGGAGGCGTCGAGGCCCTGGGACATGGACCCACGTGATCGACGGTCGTGGTCAGCCGAAGCCAGGCCCGCCACGGACGCCCCTGCGCCCCTCCCGTCGCCGATTATCCCCCTGTTGACGTCGGACCCCCGCGCGCTGTCGTCCTTTCTGCTTTCGTATGCGTCTCCTGCGGCGCCCTCGGACGTGCTCCCCGACGCGTCCCTGCCCGGGCCGTCGACGCCCACGGCGGGGGTGATGCTCCGCACCAAGCCCATCCACCCGCCCACGGTCCCCAAGGGCGCCTCCCGGGTGCGGATCTGCCTCCACGCGGCGCATACACACGCGGACGTGGCCCTGCTTGCCGAGGGGATCGTCGCCTGGGCAGAGACGCGCATGGCGGCGGACCGGCGGGAGGGGGCGCGATGGCGGGCGATGGCGAGGGATGCTGGGGTGAATGCGTGGATGGAGACCAAGCTGTGAACGTGCTCGTCCCGTGGGGCCACGGTTTCGTTTAAAACGGGCAAGGCGGTGGACGGGTCCTGTCCCCCCCCCCCCCCGTCGTCCAAGGCTGAGAATACTTCGGATAGTCGGATCGTGTTGGAATAGTAGAACTGTGTGTCAATCGGATGACGTGCCAACTTGTCATGACGGGGACATGGCTCCCGAGGTCAAGAGTCGGGTCCATCTGTGGGACGCCTGACAGTGGCACTCGAGAGTCTAGTTGCGACTGACGAGGGTCGTGGCACATGTCAGCGGGGACCAGTCTGGACTATCATGTAGGTGATTGAGGTGTGTGTAGGGGGTCCTAGATGCAACACTACTGCAGCTTGGCCGTTATACTGGCTGTGGTGAAGTAAACTATATATAGTCCTTTGCCGACTGTCGCTACTCGGGAACGGATTTCGGGTCTCTGTGGTATTCGTGACTTCGGCGCGTTGCCTCCTCGCATTGCCCTCTCGTCCGGTACCTACAACCCCTTCCCTCTAGAGGGCGCCCCTGCAGTACGCATTGCCCTTGGCGCACTCTTACCTGCCTTTCAGATCAGTCCCTATCCAGCTCCAACCGCCCCATTATCTCGTTCATCGCAAGCGCTCAAGATCTCGCCTCCACCTTTCAGCTATGTGAGTGTCATCCTCAACTTGTAGTCTCCCCCGTCTATTTGCTCCCGGCATTCTGAGTCTCATTCCCCGATTTCAGCTCCAGATCTTCCCTTGCCGCTGGGCCATCTCACCTACCCTGCCCTCCGCTCTCCCGCCCCGTTTACTACCCTCTGTCTCCCTGCCCAGTTTGCTTCCCCTCGTCTTGAGTTTCGTCTGTTGCTCCCCCGCGTGGTCCTGTCCCGTTCTATCGTCGTTTGAAACATTTCTGCGACCACACCGCGACCTGCATTGCTGCAAACTCCGCTCTTAGCTCAATACTCCCGTCTATAGTGCTGCGTCCTCCGATCTGGTTCTATCACCCCTGGACTCCTTTCTCCTCTAACGATATTTCGGCCACCTTGCTTTGTACGCCGTCCCAATTTGTGATCTTGCGGCTTCCTGTGAGTAGCATACCATCCGCTTGGATTCACCACCCTCTACACCTTCAGCTGCCTTTGCTTCTCTGCATTTTTTTGACTTGCCTCTGTCTGAACTCTATTTGTCCTATCCATTCTAGTCTCTTGCTGCATAATTCTCCTTCTATTACTACCAAGGCTCACCCTGCATTCAAGATATATCCAACTGGTTGTCTAGTCTCTATTTCATATCTCTTTCTGTTTGTGCATGACCATGAACCAGGATTCAGATGCCTCCAAAGATATTACCTTCCAAGTCACAGGTATTCCCTTGCTGGCAATGACTGATATATACACAGAAGTTCATTTTGTTTACATAGTTGCTCAACTGAGTGCCTTGTCTCAACTTCCTAAACAAGATGTCCATGTTACTATCACTGTTGGTGATCAATCCAAGATGACATGCACAGGAAGTCAATCAAGGAATGGCTGTGTGTTAACATGGAACCATCCCTTTCTATTGTAGGTATCACTTGGGCTTTATGGCTGTTTTTGGTGATCCTCTCCTCTCCAATAGCACTGCAGCACCCTCAACCAGTGTTGGGATTGCCATATACATTCTTCCTGAAGAACTCACTCCTCAATGGGATAGACAACCATGGGGTGACAAGGTGGTGACAGATGTTGCTAGCTTGTTAGAATCAGCCAGTGATGGATGGCAATGTAAGGTTCATCCTTATTAGTGTTGGCTCAAATGTTGATGAGGTAGTAGGCAATGTATCTGGACTATCTAGTGATTGTGGAACTCTATCCATAACTTGCAAGGTCTGTGATGTACTGGTGAGCACCCCATGATAATGGATGTTATATCTGATTAGAAATATATAATAGACTGTTCCAGCTGGGCATGACTGCATGTCAGCACTCAGAAACTATGTCTTGAGGCTATTCAAATTTGGAAGGCAATTCCTGAATGTGCCTTGCCTGTCCACACAGATTGAAATAGGGTTGGCAAGATTGGATCTCTGCCCTATAGGGCAACCAGATCATGCAGATATTCAAGGGGATCTTGGATTGTCTTTTGCATTGCGTTATAGGCAAACTGGAAACATCCCAGATCTTCACAGATCCATTGAATCAAAGCATACCAGGCTTGGTCTTTGTCCATTAGGCCATCCAGACCATGTTTATGCTCTTGGGGACCTTGCAATATCCTTATGGGACCATTATTGTGTTCAGAACAATCAATCAGATCTCAATAAGCTGATAATGATGAACCAACAGTGGCTTAGCTTATGTCAATCAGACCATCCAGACTATCAAAGGGCTCTTGGAGCACTTGCATTATCCCAGTGGGAATGCTATAGAATTAAGAAGGACATGGGAGATCTGAACAAGGCAATTGAGATGGGAGAAGAATTACTCAGTCTTTGCTCAAAAGGCCATTCATTTTATGATGCTGCTCTTGCAGGTCTTTCAACATATATCAAAGCACGTTATGATAGTGAGGGTAACCTGGCTGACCTGAACAGAGTCATTGACCTCCATGAGAAACATCTTGAGCTGTGTCCACTAAATCATCCAGATCATGGACTTGCTCTTAGATATCTTGCATCATCACTGTTGGATCACTACAAAAAACTACAAGACCATTCTGATTTAACCAGGGCAAATACACTGTTCAAGGAGGCATTGGCCACCTATCCACTTCAGAATAGGGAGTTTCCCCATTGTGTTATTCAACTAGCTGAAACTATGTTTCTCCTGGCCAAGACCTTACCCTCTAATCAATCACTGCAACATGTCAATGAAGCTTTTGAGATCTACAGGCTATTGAAGGCTTGTGGTCCAGCAGTCTCCCTTGATTTGTGGTGGGCAACTTGGGGGTGGATTAGGGATGCTGAAAAACACAAACACTCATCAGTCCTGGAGGCCTACCAAGCATCACTGAATACTCTGGACCACCTCACCTCCTTCAACTCTTCTCTGGACTCAAGACATGAGACAATGCAACCAAGGGTGGCTAATCTAGCCAATGATGCATTCTCATGTGGAATCAGGCATGGTGACTTCCAGCTGGCTGTGGAGCTCCTGGAGCAAGGGAGAGGAATCCTGTGGAATCAGCTGGCCCAGTTTGATACATCAGTTGATGCATTGGGCAGCCTGGGAAAACATGGATGGGAACTTGGGGTTAAATTCAGGCAGTTGAGTGCAGATCTGCGAAAACATGCTCAAGGGAGTGCAGACCAAGTTGCAGACCCTTACTGGCGGACTCAAAAGGAATGGGAGTCAGTGGTAAACGAGATTCGCTCCCTGGATGGGTTCTCACGATTCTTGCTGCCTCCCCACTTTGACGACCTCCGATCCGCCGCCAAACGTGGACCCGTCATCATCGTGAATGCGAGCAAGTATGATTGCGACGCTCTCATCATTCTCCACACCGCCTGCCCTGTTCATGTGCCCCTCCCCTGCTCGATTGCAGACGTGTCCCAACTCTGTTCACAGCTATCCACACTCACCCGAGACCCAGATGCATACGGAGACAACAGAGAATCGTGGGTGAAGAGATTGTTGCGGGAGCTGTGGTCCTCTGTGGTCGAACCGATCGCCGACGTGCTCCAGGACGAGCTCGAGCTGCCTCCGGGCTCGCGGATCTGGTGGTGCCCGACGTCCAAGTTCACGGTCCTTCCGTTCCACGCTGCCGGTCCACACCTGAAG
>JBBPLS010000202.1:0-38032 GCA_038089895.1 Boletellus ananas | reverse complement strand
GCACGAGCCCAAGGGTATATAATCTGTGCGTACCAAATCGCGTTAGTATCATGACGTCTCAGAGGACTGATGAGTCTTTATGACGAAATAGGACCGGTAGTGGGGCGGCACCCCACACCTATATCCCGCGACGTCGCCTCATCTGAGGTAGTCATCCCCCTCGCCACCTCGCTTCGCTCGGCGGCTCGGCCCCCTATTCTCTTTTTCCCACTCTTTCAATAACCTCCCCTTGTACAAGTCCTCCCGCTTTACCAGCCCTACCTTTCTCATCACATATCTTGTCTTGTGTAGTTTCTTTCCTATCTCAACCATCTCTCCCACCTCCTTTACCTTCACTCCTTCAAACTTTTCCACAAGTCCATATAGCTTTGGAAGTGTCGGTTGTTTTTTCATCCCTTCTATCATTTTCTTCACCTCTTCCACTGCTTTTCCTGCTTCTTCATCCTCCTTCAGTCCAATACATGTGAAAAACAAGTCATAGATCACCCGACACAACCCAGGCATGTTTTCCAGCTCTGCTCGTGCCATATGTGTGTTCAACACATATTCTCTCATCTTCCCCCACAAATAATGCTCTATTTGTGCTGTTCTTATCTTAGTCAATTTTTCTTCCTTCCTTCAATCCATTCTTTGCTTACACTTCATTGTCTTCTTTTCTCTCTCCATCTCTATCCGTGCACGTTGTATTGGCCTCTCTCCTATCGGTTCCAACTCTCCCATGTTGCGCCCTCGCTTTCCCAATTTAACATCCTTGTCAGTGTCCCCTTTCTTTTCCTTCATTCCAGTTCCTTTTTGAGCTGGTGACATCGACCAGTTAGATATAACATCCTCTTCTTCATTGTCCATCATATCCACTTGCAAACCAATCCTACATTCAGCACTGCCAGCCTTCAATGCAAACACATCACAGACTTACATTTTGTTTTGCTTGACTCTCCTTTCATCTGTTTATCTTCCTTTTTTGGTGAGCCAGGCAATTCCATAATAATGTCTTCAGGCAGATCACGGATGAATCTTGACAGGTCATCTTCATACAGACTTATTCCTGTAGACCCATGTGACATGCTGACATCTCCTATCATGCCACTTTCATCCAGAAAAATTGCCACATCCTCTATTTCTTCCTTCACATGTACAATCTCCTCCCTTTCCTTTGCTACTGCATGCTGCTTGCCCTTTGATCTTATTGCCTTTATTTTCTGTTCTTCTGTCTCCACAACAGATCCTGTTTGTCATCAAATAACACACATTCATTTTTGGTCAGCGCAAGTATATGCTACACTTGCGCCAACCTGACCATACCTGTTCTGATCTCCAGCCTGTTCATATCAATGTCTTCTATCTCACTCTCCATATTGCTTCGCCCTGAGAACTTGGCCTGAGCAGACAGGCTTGCAATCTGATATTCATCCAAGTCGCATGATGGATACAGATGATGTTGTCTCTTGATCCATCCTGGCACCTCACCATTCTTCCCATAGTTGTTTGCAGCATGCATCGCTTGCTTGTCTGACAGCGTTCGTAATCCCTGTCCAATTTCAACATTATTCATCTCACACTTCCATGTACAAGACAAGACCACTCACCTTTAGAAATGCTGTCAATGTTTCAATCACCAGAGGACTTGCATGATGTTCATCTCCATCTGAAATCAGTCCAAATGTGTCTACCATTATGTTTTCATTCACAAAGGTCAACAGCTTTTTCATGACCTCTCCATTCTGCCTCATGATCTTCTTTGCAGCAGCTTTGTGAGCCTACAATGAATCTAAGGTTTCACTCCTTCACCACAAGCATGGTGAGATCAATTACCTTGTCATCCATTTCCTGCCAAATCATCAGTTCACTTTATTTGATGTCATGTGTCCATAAACTAAACTTGCCTGTTTGGCATCCACTGTCCCCATGGGCATGCCTTCTGCCACATTCATGCCAGCCTTGGCCTTGAACAACCCATCTTTGTCAATAGTGTCATCCCATACACAACACACAGCCAACACTTACAACAGTCCTTTTCATTGATTTCTGTGTAGGGGCTTGCGTAAGTATACCCTATACTTGCGCTGCTCTCAGACATGGCTCACCTCTGCTTGGTAGGACATTCTGGGTGTCTTTGTTTGTCTTTATTTGTACTAACCTAAATCAGGAAGGTGTTGGTTCAAGGTCAAGATGCAATTCAACATAGCCACACTAGGTTATCATTTATATGTGTTTGTCTTGCTTACATAAGCTTGGCATGCGCAAGTCAAGGGTATACTTGCGCATCCATGCCCTTTCAAGTCTCTCTGACATCCAATATCAACATTACAGTGACCTCCAAAACTGTTGTAATGTTTAACCTTGACATAGTGTGTGAAGTGTACTGCAAGCAAGCATGGGAATGTTGCTTAGCTTTGGTGGGAACAAACAAAGGAAAAACCCTTGGCTATATAGCTATCCATAAATCATGTGATTTGGTCTAGTGACTGTGGAGATATGTCTGTTTCAAAACAGCAATACCATTGCAACAGTTTTGCACCCTCTGGTATTGACATTGGAATTTCATTGAAATGATATAATGTTTGGCAATGTTTTTTCATACAAAGAAAGATACACATATAAATATCATGTCTGAGCCTGAAATAATTCACACACATCTTTATTTCCAACCATATCATCATGAGATCTATTTCTTCTACTCAACAGAACACCATCCTCTCTATGCTTGATGATGGCCAATCTGCCCACTCTATTGCTGCTACCACTGGTGTTCATATGTTTACTATATCCAGGCTCTGCTCTAAAGAGCATTCTGAACTTCAGAAGTCTTTTGGAGGTTGTCCATCCAAGGTTTCCTCTACTAAATTCTGCTCTGCTACTTACCTTATATATTTTGGAAAGGCAGAAAATGCTGTTTAGGTAACCAAAGTTCTCACAAATGCCATCAACCAACCCCTCTCTACCACCACAGTATGCTGGCACTTGAAAAAAACTGGTATGAAAGCTGTAGTCAAGTCCAAATGACCTCTTCTCTCAGTCAAATATCATAAGGCCCATCTAGACTTTGCCTATGCTCACAAGGATTGGACTGTGGAGGATTGAAAGAAGGTAGTATGGTCTGATGAAACCAAAATCAATCATCTAGGGTCAGATAGATACAAATGGGTGTGGAAAAGGCAGGTGAGGAGCTCAATGATAGGCTGGTTGAAGGAACCCTCAAGTTTGGAGGAGGTTCTCTCATGATGTGGGGGGTGTATGACCTGGCAGGAAGTTGGCTTTACTGCCAAGATTGATGGTAGGATGGATGGAGACCTTTATCTTCAGATTTTGAAGGACAAACTGCTGAATACTCTGTAGCATTATAGTCTTCATCCTCTTGACATCATCTTTCAGCAGGACAATGACCCCAAGCATACCTGCAAGAAGGTGAAGGAGTGGCTTGAGAAGTAGGATTATAGAACTATGGTGTGGCCAGCATAGTCTCCTGATCTAAATCCCATTGAACATCTCTGAGGTTACCTCAAGAGGAGGCTAGCAGATCATGAACATCCTCCTAATGGGATTTATGAATTATGGGAGAGAGTTCAGGTGGAATGGAAGGGAATACCACTGGAGGAGCATCAGAAGTTGGTTGAGAGCATGCATGGGAGGGGAGGATTGAAACAGTGATCAAGGCAAAAGGAGGCTATACAAAGTACTAATATCCATTCAATATCAAAGGGTACAAAACTGTTGCAATGGTATCACTGTTTTGAAATAGACATATCTCCACAGTCACTAGACCAAATCACATGATTTATGGATGGCTATATATAGCCAAGGGTTTGTCCTTTGTTTGTTCCCACCAAAGCTAAGCAACATTTCCATGCTTGCTTGTGGTGTACTTCACACACCATGTCAAGGTTAAACATTGCAACAGTTTTGTAGGTCACTGTACATTTCATTGTGAATCTACTAGAGTCCATCATTTTGTGTGACAACACCAACAACCAAGGTTATGACTGGCTATGATAAGGATGAAGATGCTCCAAACTGCTGGTCCAACTGTGACACAAACTTGGTGCTGTATATATCATCACTGTTTTTTACTCCCCGCATGCCATGATTGGAGTTTCTCCACAGTCCTGCCCATATCAGGTACTTCTCATCCAGGTGATGGATTCCATCCAGGCTCTCCACTAGGTCATAGATCATGCCAGAGCTTGGCTCTCGTACCAGTCCTCCTATCTTTGCCAATGTTGGTCCACTCACTGGAGTTTCTGTTGACTCAATGACACTGAGAACATCTTGTAGGATCCGAAGCATGATTGGAATCCCATCCATCTCAGAATCAAAGTTTTGTGCCAGGAGTTCAACTTTATATCTGCTCCAGGTGTAGGCATTGTGCTCTGGATTGTCAGAGTGGTCAGTCTCTAGTCGCTGGCGGCGAGAACGAGACATGTTGTCAATGTCTTCTTCGAGTTCACGCTCCACTCCAGAGGCAGGCCGCTTTCTTGACAGCAAGGCAGACACTTGTAAATGTTCTGAATGAAAAAAAAAGCATGTTCAGCTTTCTCTTCTTTTTATGTCCATCCATGTCCACACTCACCTGGCTTATCTATCTCCATGTCCAATGTATCCTCATTGTCTGTGCTGTCTACAGCTCTGGCTGTGGAAGAAAATATAGGGACATTGCGTAAGTATAGCATATACTTGCGCAATGACCATGCCAAACACATACCTGGTTCCCGTATGGCATCTGTGTGTCCAACATAGATCACATTCTCAGCATCTGGCAGTCCTGCTAACAGAGAGATCCACTTACGCTTTGCTGGTGATATCACCTTTCCAGCCTTTGTTCTTGTCTTTGCTGCCTGTCGCTGTTGGATGGACTTCAAGATGGCTGTAGGTCATGAAGTGAGTATCATAAGGTGACAATGCCATGGTCACATGCTCACACTCTTTCCTTCTCTCCTTTTCCTTGTATTCATCTGTCTTGGGTGCATCAGACTCTGAGGAGTCTGTTTCCTCACCCCTTCTACCAATCCTTTTCTTTTGTGCTGTGGATCTCATACTTTAGATCCTGGTTGCACAAGTATTCCAAATAGTTACGCACCATTCTTCCTTTCTGCACGCATTTCTGCCTGCTTCTTGTGGTTGTACATGACCACCTTCTCTTTTTCTTTTATCATCCGCTCTGCTAGCTTTAGCCTCTCTTTCCTGTCCTTTAACTCCTTGTCAAGGATCTTCCTGTCCATTGATTTGGTCATGTTTAGGTGTGTAAGCATCTTCAAGGCTTTGTCTCCCTCTTCAATTGGCCTCCAGTGCTTGGCCTCCTCTTCTTGTGTAGCTATACCAGGAAAAGGTCCTGGCATGTAGTCCAGTCGTATCTCTGTGAGACGCTCCTCATCAAATATCACATCATTGATGTTTATGCCAGGGTTGTCCAAGTGTGTGATGTGTTTTTCACTTTGCATCATCAATGCCTGTGACCATCAGCATAAGTATAGGGTATACTTGCGCCAGACTTACCTCACACAGCTCCTTCAATGGCCTCATCACACTCTCTGAGCTGACTCCAGGAGCTAGCAGGCCCAGATTCTCCACCATTACAGTGTCAAACATCTTCTTTATTGCTTTTGTATTTTTTGTGCGTATGTCGTCAATGTGGCCCATCCGTAGGATCTGGTTTCCTTTGCTCTCTCCTTCGATGTTCTCTAGGAGGTCCTCATAATCGATGCGTTTGGGGTCTATTGGTCGGTCAACAAACCCATCCCACCACATCGTGTTCTCTCTGTCAGTGTTGCATCCCCTCTTCACAATGTTTGTCAGCTTCTTTCTCATTGTCCAACCTTCATTTGTTGCCAGCAGCCGCTCCCGATCTGACTTGTAGAGACTGAAAGGCATTGTCCGCTTCACAAACGTCTCTGGCTTCTTGACTACCCCCTTCTCCATCCATTCCAGAGAAGTCACAAAAAGCATCTGCCGTAGATCAGTGATGTACTCAATCACAGCTTCATCCTCAAATGATTTTGGTGTGCTACTAGTGTTGGGAAGAGGACGTGTCAGGTCTCTTGTCTTCGCCCGATGCTTTTTCACTGCAGTGCCATAGTTTTTCATGATTGTCCCCACATATCTTGCCAGCTCTTTTGCCTGAGGGTGTGCCTTCAGCTTGGCAAATCCAAGTGACAGGTTTTTTGCCCAGCGTGCTAGGGGAAGGAGGTGGCTTCGGCGGTACTCCACCAGCAGTGCCACCATCTGTTTTAGACATGCTCATCAGCACCCTTGCGTAAGTATAGGGTATACTTGCGCTCACATCGTCCACTGCCTCTTCATTTACTTCCACAGCAGAGAAGAGCGCTGCCGTGTAAGTTGTCCATGGACGAACATACTTCTCTCCCTTGACAGCCATCTCACGCTGGTCTACCACCAGCTTGGCCATGGGTTCTACTGAGATGGCCAGCTAATCAAGAAAAGAGGTCAATTGTATCAGCATGTCTTGCGCAAGTATAGCTAATAGTTGTGCTTACATCCATGATGACCTTGTCCAATGATATCTTTTCATTGGTATAAAGCCTTAAAATGTCCCCCAGAAGGAATTTGTTGGGCAAGGGTAGCATGGTGAAACACTGGGGCCCATCGATGATCAGGCCAGTTTGTAGCCAGTCGATCTTATGCTCCATATACTTCATTATTGTAATATATTCTGGATCCATGTTGTCTGGTATGTTCTGTGCCAGCTTGGCACAATGTGCTCTTGCCCGTGCCCAGTATACACCCATTGCTGTCAGATATTCCTTCTTTTCTACCTCATGTCGGGAACCAAATTTCTCGAATTCATTTGTTGTGGACAGCAGGTCCACAAAGTTCGTCATCCACTCATTCAGATAGTGCTTGTCCAAGCACTCATACTCTATGTGGTCTCCCCTCATTTTCTCCATGTCAGCAAGAATAAAACGCGCATACTCTTCTTGTAGGTTTCGTTCGTCCACCTTTTTGTCTCTTGCTTCTCTCTCTACTGTGAGCAAGCTTGGAATCTCCAGTGGCAGAGACAAAAACAAGAGCACACGTGTCATATAGTCTGCAAACTTCTGCATTAACTGAAATTGATTCCATGTTAGCATGTGAAGAAAAAGAATAGTCAAAGAGTGAAACTGGTACTCACTCCTCCATATACTGGAGTCCAGCTTACCAGGTGGCGAGCTGTGAGTCCACCTCCAGATGTTGTCCCCCAAAAATGCTTCCAGCCTAATAGTCTCATTGCGGAGGTGTAAAGACCCTTGTCTTTGAGGATCTTGTATAGTTGAGATGAAGAAGTCAATTGCATACAGAGAGAGTCAGCATGAGATTGTCTTTGCTCTGGTGACATGGATGCCATCATCAGAAGGACCTGGCTGACTTTGACATCATCTGTGTCCTCCAAATTGGCTAGTAGGGAGTTGGTTGCTAGATGATGTTCTAGCAATGCTGGGTCTTCCTTCTCCTTGATTGCATCTGATTTGCACAGAAACCAGGTCAGCCTTGCGCAAGTATACCCTATACTTGCGCTGACACTCACCAAGATCTACAAATCTCACTAGCCAGACTCCTTGCTGTTGGATTGCCTTTTTCAGTGTTTCCACCAACTCCTTCAGCTTCTTTTTCTCCTCCTGGTCTGTGGCCTTTTTCAGATTGTCCTTTGCCACACTGTATTTATTATAGATATGCCTGCTGCCATCCTCCGTTTTCATATAATTTAAACGGTGGTTTCCATTGAAAAGAATTGAACGTTCTTGATCAAACTGTGCCTTTCCCCAGACCACCATGTTGCTGTACACACCCTCATGCATGGGTTCGAGAGATGTGGCATCCACCCAGCTCTTCTCCACGCCCACCACAATTGCATTCTCTACCTTTTTATTTTGCAGACCTTTTTCATTCACTGACTTTTTGAATGCTTTGGCATACTTTAGATTTATAGGTCGTGGATTGATGGATTGGATGGTGAGCTGGGGTCCCTGCCCCAGATCATTGTTGTCTAGGAAGGTCATCAAAGCATAACCCAGTGTGACCTCCTTTAGGTCTTGGTGGATCTGCTCTATGACAAACTGCACATCCTTGCGTTTAACATTCTATACATGATCAGGTCAGTCTAGAAGGTGTGTCAATAGGAAAACACTCACTGGCACCTTGACTTTGGGTGTCTGGGCAGCTCTGATAGTCTTCTTCTTTGTCTTTGTTGCCTTTCCCTGTGAGAGTATGCATAAGTATTCCCTATACTTGTGCAGGCATACCCAATGAAAGCTATATTACCTTTCCTTTTCTTGATGGTTCTGAGTCTGCCTGTAAAAGTGACATTTAGTTTGAATGCCTGTGATAGAGAGCCATCTTGACCCACCTCACTTTCCTCCTCCTCATCACTTGGCATGATCTCTATTGGTGCTGCTCTGCTCTTTCCCTTGTCAGCCCCCTTCTTGGTACTCTGAGAAAAGGGAAAAATCCAAGCGTAAATATTCCAAGTACTTGCGCACACATGGACATCACATGTTTGATTTACCTTGTCTTTCCTTATGACCTCCACCACATCCTGCTAGAAAGAGGCATGTGTGAGCACATGCATACATGTTTTGAAACCAATGTCCTTACCTCTATATCACTGTCATCACTTTCATTGTCAAGCATCATTGGGTCATCTTCAGTCCCATGAGTGCTATTGGCCTTGCCCATCCTCTTCATGTCCATGTGTGCATGGGCCTGTACATGCTAAATGTTGTTGGTTTGAGCCACATGTATGCACTATGATCACATAGTGTAGACACTTGCCTGTAGAGCCTTTGTGAGGCCATCAGTGCCACTACCAAAGTCTTTGCCTTGGATAGTGGATGCCTTCTGGAATGGAGGTGCATAAGTATAAGCTATACTTATGCTAGGTAGCATCACTTACTTTGGTAATCTCTATAGCAGGCTGATCCCATACCAGTATAAGTATAGGCTATACTTGTGCTAGGTGATATCACTTACTTTGGTAATCTCTACAACAGGCTGATCCCATGCCAGCATAAGTATAGGCTATACTTGCACTAGGTGACATCACTTACATTGGTAATCTCTGCAACAGGCTGATCCCATGCCAGCGTAAGTATAGGCTATACTTGTGCTAGGTGACATCACTTACATTGGTAATCTCTGCAACAGGCTGATCCCATGCCAGCGTAAGTATAGGCTATACTTGCGCTAGGTGACATCACTTACATTGGTAATCTCTGCAACAGGCTGATCCCATGCCAGCATAAGTATAGGCTACACTTGTGCTAGATGGTATCACTTACATTGGTCATGTTGGTGGTGCTCTGATCCCATGCCAGCGTAAGTATATGCTATACTTGTGCACACATACATTAGACTTACCATGTTGTTAGACATTTGGTTTTGTTTATACTTGTTTATAAATTTTCCTAATCAGGAAGGTGTTGGTTCAAGGTCAAGAAGTGTTTCAGCATAGCCACACTAGCCTGGCTGTTTATATATGGGTACATGATTACATAATACAATCTCACACTCTTTCAAATGCTGAATGTCTGGCCAGTTGGGCTAGCCTGTGCGCAAGTATACCTATACTTGCGCACATCATGTGATACAAAGCCATCACATAGCCTAGAAACAATATCTAAGTTGACAATATCATTCCATGTCTGCAGCCTTGGATGTTTGGTGGACTTGCTGGCCCATATTTGTTAACTTCATCACACATGTGTGATCACTGCTGGCACAAGTACTTGGTGTACCTGCATACCATTTTCATACATGATAAAGTACCACTCAAGAACAGTTGTTTTGCTGCCTGCCCATGGTGATGTTGCATACATATGACCTTTGTTGGTGCAAGTACTTGGTATACTTGCACACTGTTTTCATATGTGATGGAGTACCACTTGTGAACAGTGTCCTCACTACTAGCTCTTGTTACATTGCATGCATGTGACTGCTACTGGCACAAGTACTTGGTATACTTACACATCCTCTTCGTATGTGACAGAGTACCACATGAACAAATCTATCAGATTACTCTCCCTTTTCACTGCAGGCTTGTCCATCAACCAACGTGTGAAAGAGTCTAGGGTTTTCCAGTTCTGATGAAAGTGTGCTTGTGCTGCTGTCTTGAGAGCTTGGCAGTGATAGATGGCAAAGGCAGTTGGTGCCACAATGTCTGCAAACTTGCAGTCTGGTTTGCCATTGTTTGCCTTGGAAAATGTGGGGTGTAGATTGTCATTCAGCTGGGGAACGTGACACAGCCAGCAGATCTTGTTGTGCCACTTGACATAGCGTAGCCCCTTTCTCCAATCCTTATATTCATCCCAATCACTGTTCATATGAGACACCAGGCATGGGCACCTATAAAGATTGTGTGTCTGTTCTCCAGACCCTGGATCCAGGATTTTGCATAGGCAGCAGATATCTTCCAGTCGACGCAGGGCAACCAGCATGGCATCAGCCTTGTCTGAGTTTTCCAGCTGACGTGATGACTTCATCTGCTTTGCTCTGATAGCAGCTTGAAGGAATGGATCTTGCAACATCATGGGAGACTGAAGGTTTGAACTGGATGAAGTGATCCTCAACTTTGGCATGCTGGCAATCAAAATGTTTTCTGGCTTGTGACATGTGTCCTCCTTGCACACACAACATAATTGGTTGTCAGGAAGTTGCCGACAAGCCAAGCCTGTGCCATCCACAAACAATGTCATGCCATATCGAAGGCATCGCTTCAGGCCGTATGTGAATATGTGGTCATACATGGCAAGCTTGCTCTCCATCATCACTCCCAACTCCTTGCTGTCTGGTCTTCCTGCACTCCGTGGTGTGAGTAGATAACAGTCAGCTACTTGTCCATCCCTCCCAGCTCTACCTTGACCTTGAGAGAACTCAAGCATGTCAAATGGCTTGTCCATGTGTATGACCAGTCGTACGTGTGGATAGTCATTGCCAGTGCTGAAGGCAGAGGTGGCAACCATGACCTTCTTGGATCCTTGGATCCATGCATTGTAGGCCTGACGGCGTTCTCCATCGCTCATCTTCTGTCGATCACCCACATAAAAGGCATGGTTTGTGAGATCCACCAACTTCTGTCCATCTGCAATGGATGACACAAAGACCAATGCTCTGTCCTCCTTGTTCCAGCCAAGTGTATGTTCCTTCAGGATCTGTACTGTCCTTGTGAAAAAGACTGTGGAGTCCATTTTTTCTAGGATGTAGACAAGCTCTGGTCTGTTGGTGGAGTTTCGAACAATGGTAGTTTCAGGAAGTAGATTGTAGGAGTGCATGAGCTCTGGAATGAAGGTGGGTGGAAGGGTGGCGCTCAATAGCACTAGCTGCATGGGCAGGGAGCGTATACTGTATATGTCTTCCAAGCTTTTACGATAGTTTCTGGCAATCAAGGGAATGTGTGCTTCATCAAATACCAAGCGTGCCACGGTCTTCTTCTGAGCTAGAGTGGACAGTGCACTTTGCCACCCACTGGTCTGGGCTTTGTCGGCAGACACTAGGACTAGATTCTTGGTGACATCCAATTGAGTGTCCTGATTGTATCCTTCTCCATATACCTGATATGGCACCTGCATCTGTGTGAGACGACGCTGGTAGTCCATGATGAGAGAATTCAGTGGCAAGACCAAGACAGTCACCATCGCTTCTTCCATAATGCTAGGTACTATTGCTAGCATAGACTTTCCCCCACCAGTTGCTAGTACAGCAACAACATCAGACTTGTGGTCTAGTATTGCCATCATTGCCCTTTTCTGTTCGACTGAGCGCCAGTTAATGGTAGGATTTCCAAGTATGCATCTCATGGTTTCTAGAGCAAGTGACTCCAAGGTGGTGGTGGTGGTGGTGGTGGTGATAGAAGGCCTGGGGGTATTTTGCACAACTATAGGTATACTTGTGCCAGATGGATTGCTGTGTGTGACTATAGGGATACTTGTGCCAGGTGTATTGCTGTGCGTAACTATAGGTATACTTGTGCTGGATGCATTGGTATTGTCCTCAGAATATCTAGAAAATGAGGGAATGGTCATGAGTCGTTGACGAACTCTAGGACGAGGGTCCATGAGTGGAGAGGTAATGGGATCCATGTGTCTTTTAGAGGACATGACAGGATCCGAAGGTCCTTTGAGAGAGCAAGTGAGTGTTTGTTTATGTCAATCTATCAATGAATCATGTACCTTCTCCTTGATTGTCATCAAGTCTCTTTGTAGCATTCATTTCTACTTCTTGTTGCAAGGCCAGATGTAGTCCAATGTCCTCTTCATCCTCTTCATCAGAAGATGCTTGGTGATGATCCTCCTGTCTGATCGCCTTGCCTTTGCCTTTGTCCAAGGTGGAGGTGCTGGTTTGTGGAGCTGTGTGACCATTCAATGCCTTGGTGACTGCATCATGAATGAGGCCAGACAAGGATGGCTTCAAGAGCGCCACCACCTGCTGGGCTATGTCTTGTATTGAGGGGATGGTGGCAGGTTGTGGTGCGCAAGTATACCTAATGTTACGCACACAGTCTGAAGATGTTGCAAAGGCTGTTGTGCGTGCCTGTTGGTAGGAAAGAAGAGATCCACCTGGAGCTGTGTGACATCGTTTCTGCCAGGATGTGCTAGCCTCGAGATAGTAAGGAAGTATGTCTTCTGGTGCTCCAGCCAGAGTATGCATGCTTAGACCATAGATACGATTTTCTGTCGCCCGTGTGTGTCCAGCCTGGAGTGCTTCCACATTGTCAACCATGTCATCCTCTTGTATGGCCTCTGATGAGCATCTGAATTTACGTTTCCAGGCAGTTTGGATGTGGCGCCATGGGTTGATGGTCAGAGCATAGTTGAGACGAGGTAGGCTGTACTTTGTCATCACTGCAGACAGATCATCAGATGTGAAGAGGCGATTGAAGTTGACAAAGAGTTGATTTCGATACAGTTCTTTTACTTCAGGCTTGTTGGGAAAACATATTCGTGCTGCAATCTCTGCAAATGGTCTGGCAAGCACCAGATCTTGAATCAGAATATCACTTGTGATGGCATCCAGAGCATGTGGAATGAGCTTGTCATGTCCCGTGAGTGCTGTGGTCTTCATGTATTGACAGAGAATAGTGAGGTGCTTTCCTAACATGACTAGGCTGCGTGTGGGACGGGTCTTGGTATTGCGGTAGGTCAAGGCTGTGAGTTCAGTGCCACGACTTGGAGATCCACTCAGCATTTCTGTTCGTAGTAGAAGGAGTTGCTGCATTTCAGCATAGTCTTGCAACCAGGCTCTCAAGACTCTTTTGTTCCACTCAATCTTTCCATCCACTACATTGGCATAATGTTTGAATCTGCCATCTCCTTCGATCACAGCCTGAACCAACTGCCCTCTGTATGTAAAGGCCTTGTTTCTCTGGTCAGTCAAGAATGAATAACCAACATTCCTGTTGGTAAGATCATCTGCAATGCTGCTATACTCTGCTCTCAATGGCAGGCTGCCCAGCACCTTTTGCTCCCATAGTTCAACTAGCTTTGCTTCTGTGTCTGCAAACATACCACAGACATCATCAAAGTGAATTGGCTCGCCTTTGAACAACATGGACTTCCAGTTGATGCTGTCTGTCCACCAGATGCTAGGTAAGCTTGTTGTTTCATATGCGATCGCTGAGGCACGGTGTTGTAGTGAGCATAGTCGTGAGAACGTGGAGTATTTGTTTTCAATGAACCAACATTGAAGGTCATCGCATGCTGATTCCTCCTCTATACCATCACTGCCATCTGCCCTGCTCCTGATCTCTCGCAAGAAGGTCAACCGCATGCAGTACTCGAGTCTTGCAATGATGGTGGTGATGTGTTTGGGTTCTTTGAATGAGCCATCCTTTTTTAATGTCATAAGAGCAAGACATCGTTCTGTTGGGTCTGTGATGATCATAGATTGACTGCGCTTCCAGATCCTTGTCCACACTCGAGTAAGAATGTCATGGATATATCCTGAGAGATATGGTTTGTCCTCTTTCTCTGGAAGCGCATTTAAAAGGATCTCGGCTGCTTGGTCAACCTCCACATCACCACTTCCAACCTTCATCAACATGGCCAACAGAGCAATGACTGGTATAACATAACCTGACATGGTCCTGTCCAACAAATGCTTGTGAAGTGGAGTGTTGGATATGCCACTGAACAAAAGGAAGGTGTGCGTAAGTATTTGGAATACTTGTGCACTGTATCAGACTTACTGTTCAAGGGGGGATGGTGAATTCAAACGTTTCAACACTAGCTCATCTGTGATTGACAGGAGATGCAATGCCTCTTGGAAATATTTGTTGACTGCCGAGTTTAAACCTGGCAGTATATGATCGTCGTCCTTGGGAATCTCCACCAGACCACACAAAAACTCTATATCAAAGGCTTCACCTGCAACATACTCGTGCCAACGGGTTGTCATTAGCCATGGTGTGATGAGACGTTCATCTGGCTTTGTGGGTAGAACTTCAAGTTCATCCTCTAGCTCTTTTAGAAGGAATTCTGCCAACAGCTTTCTAGAAGGCTGGTTATCTTCAGTGATCTGCTTTCCATGGATTTCCCATGAGAGGTGGCAAACTCCTGTATCCTGCATAAAAATCCTTTGGGATTTGCAGGATCTCCA
Organism: Boletellus ananas; assembly: GCA_038089895.1. Lineage (NCBI taxonomy): Eukaryota > Fungi > Basidiomycota > Agaricomycetes > Boletales > Boletaceae > Boletellus > Boletellus ananas. Next base: position 23,455 of record JBBPLS010000202.1, on the reverse strand, counting down.
AAGGAGTGGCTGTGAGATGTCCCTGTGATATCTGTAATGATGGACACGTATGCTCTCCTTTGACACAAAGATAGTGGAACAATGATTGCAAGCAAAGGCATCATGGATGGGCAGGCCATATACTTCATCCCGTGGCCCTTGGATATGTTGAGGAAATTGTCTAGCAAGTTTCAGCTCGGTGGCTGCTTGTGTAACCTTGACATGATCGACATCTATTGTTGGATGTTTTTCATTCAAGTGGGCAATGACCTGATCCTGCAGTAGAGTGATGCCACATTCTTGACATATGAGAAATCGAAACTCCTTGTTGACAATGAGACCCAAGATGTCAAAATATGGGTGTGGAAGAAGACTCTCTGATGTAGTATTGGCTTCTTTTGGTGCTGTTTGAGAAAGCACTGGCTCCAGAGTACTTATGGCTGGTGTTGACTGAAGTTGCTGCTCCAGAACATAAATTTAGCTATGATTATATATAGCTATGGTATGGACCTACTGTTAAGGATGGGATGGGTTCTAATGATGCAGACCTTGATGCTGAACTGAGTCCAGGTGATTGCATGTCAATATCCTGAGATCATCATTGGTGTAAGTATAGGGTATACTTATGCATGTTGATCTTGCTTACAGCAGAAAACAGAGATGGAGACTGCATGGCCTGGTCTGTGGTGTAAGTATAGGGTATACTTGTGCAAATTGGTCTGACTTACAGCAGGAGGAGAAGGAGACTGTATGACCTAGTCAGCAGCGTAAGTATAGGATATACTTGCGCACATTGATCTCACTTACAGTAGCAGCAGCAGTGGTAGCAGCAGGGGAAGGGGAAGGAGAAGGAGAAGGAGACTGCATAGTCTAGTCTGCAGTGTAAGTATAGGGTATACTTGTGCACACTGGTCTGACTTACAGTAGGGAGAGGAGACTGTATGGTCCAGTCTACAGCGTAAGTATAGGATATACTTGCGCATACTGACCTCACTTACAGCAGAAGGAGGAGGAGACTGCATGACAGTATCTATCAAGGTAATCTTGAACAAAGAAAAGTCAAGCATATGATATACCATCAGACTGATGTAAACATACCATGTTGGATGTGCACAAGTCTACCTTGAGTTGTGCACAATGTTTGGTTTTGTTTGGTCCAATCCAAGTGGATTTCACCTTTTTCATATGTTTTTTCATAGAGTCTGTGGTGAAATATCCTGTAGGCTTGGGACATTCTGGGTTAGAACAATAACATAGGAATACACCATCTTTGTTCCTTGCTACAGTAATTTCTTCTCCAGAATGTGTAACAAAGGTAGATACTGGAACACATCTCCTAGTATGAGTGTTGCAAACACTCTTTAAATCAAACTGTAAGTTGCAAGTGGTGCAGGTGAACATGGTGGTAGGAAAGAGAAAGAGAAAGAGAAATGTTCCCACAAGTGGTTGAATATGTATCACTATTTAAAACTCCTCTTTAAAATTTAAGGTTTGTGTGGCTGCACTTTATGAGCACTTCCAGAGCACTTCTTGTGGTTATAAGTGCTTCTACTTGAATGGTGTACAAGTATACCAAATAGTTGCACTTTCATATGAACACTTCCAGAGTGCTTCCTATGGCTGTACTAGGATGGTGCACAAGTATACCAAATAGTTGTGCTTCCAAGCAAGCACTTCCAGAGTTTATCTTTATCATTTATGAAATGCCATCCAAGAATAAGCCAAGTGTTTCATTTATCTAGTCTATGTACTTGCTATACTTACACCTTCAGCTATAACCCTTCATATCAGACTATCTATTGCATTTGAAACACCATCCTAATAGAACATGCACAAGTAGATGGTATACTTACGCCACAACTAAAGAACTGCATGTTTTCAATAGCTATACTACTAAACATGTCTGAAAAAATTGTATTGTTAGTACAATACCAAATGATTACATATCATTTTTTAGGGGCAATCAGCCAATAATCTACTCTGGATGTCATATGTTAGCCTATATCAGCCACACAACATGTTAAGTAGTTCACAGACTGTCTGTATGTAATCAGCGCAAGTATTAGATATACTTGTGCAGAGTGCCAACAAAATAACAATCACATAGATAGCCACTTTATAAAGTCCAGCCACACAAACCTTAAATTTTAAAGAGGAGTTTTAAATTATATATTCAACCACCTGTGGGAACATTTCTCTTTCTCTTTCTCTTTCCTACCACCATGTTCACTTGCACCACTTGCAACTTACAGTTTGATTTAAAGAGTGTTTGCAACACTCATACTAGGAGATGTGTTCCAGTATCTACCTTTATTACCCATTCTGGAGAAGAAATATACTGTAACAAGGGACAAGGGAGGTGTATTTCTATGTTATTGTTCTAACTCAGAATGTCCCAAGCCTACAGGATATTTTACTATAGACTCCATGAAAAAACATATGAAAAAGGTGAAATCCACTTGGGTCAGACCAAACAAAACCAAACATTGTGCACAACTCAAGGTATACTTGTGCACATCCAATATGGCATGTTTACATTAGTCTGATGGTATATCATATGCTTGACTTTTCTTTGTTCAAGATTACCTTGATAGATACTGTCATGCAGTCTCCTCCTCCTTCTGCTGTAAGTGAGGTCAGCATGCGCAAGTATACCCTATACTTACGCTCCAAACTAGAAGATACAGTCTCCTCTTCCTGTCGTAAGTCAGACCAGTGTGCACAAGTATACCCTATACTTATGCCCTAGACTAGACCATGCAGTCTCCTATTCTTTATCCTTTCCCTGTTGTTATCATTGCTACTACTGCCATAAGTGAGATCAGTATGTGCAAGTATATCTTATATATACCAACAAGAACTTATTTCAGACTTGCTAGATAATTCAGCCTGGACAAATGTTGCATAAGTATTTCAAATACTTATGCATCATTCTTGGGCTGTATAAGATGTACAAGTGTATCAAATAGTTGCACTTTCAGGTGAGCACTTTCAGAGCACTTCCTGTAGCTGTGGCTGTGCACTTCCACTATGCTTCCAGAGCACTTCCACTAGGATAGTGCACAAGCATATCAATAGTTATGCTTCTAGGTGAGCACTTCCAGAGTGCTTCCAGTGGCTGTGTTAGTGCACTTCCAGTATACTTCCAGTGTGCTTCCTATGGCTGTGAGTGCTTCCACTAGGATGGTGCACAAGTATACCAAATAGTTGTGCTTCTAGGCAAGCACTTCCTGTGTGGCTGTGAGCACTTCCACCAGGATAATGCAAATATATACAAAATGATTGCACTTTTCAGTGAGCACTTCCAGAGTGCTTCCACCAGGATGATGCACAAGTATACCAAATAGTTGTGCTTCTAGGCAAGCGCTTCCTGTGGCTGTGAGCGCTTCCACCAGGATGATGCACAAGTATACCAAATGGTTGTGCTTCCAGGTGAGCGCTTCCTGTGGCTGTGAGCGCTTCCACCAGGATGATGCACAAGTATACCAAATGGTTGTGCTTTCAGGCGAGCGCTTCCTGTGGCTGTGAGCGCTTCCACTAGGATGATGCAGATGCATACCAAATAGTTGTGCTTTTGAGTGAGCGCTTCCAGAGCGCTTCCTGTGGCTGTGAGCCCTTCCATTGGGACAATGCACAAGTATACCAAATGGTTGTGCTTTTGAGTGAGCGCTTCCTGTGGCTGTGAGCGCTTCCAGCAGGATGGTGCACAAGTATAGGGAATAGTTGTGCTTTTGGGGGAGCGCTTCCAGGGGAGCGCTTCCTTCCCAGGCGCTTCCTGTGGCTACGCTGGATACGGATACGGCGGATTAGAATATTAGGTTATTGCCGCGTTACATTCACACTGGCACGCATGTCATGGTTTTTACAGAAACAAGCTATGCTAATCTCTATATCCACATCTGTATCCATCCAACTTCCTTATCGTATCACCCGGCCCCCTCCGGCTGCTAGGAAACATATTTGCCCTACTCGACTCTAAGCTTCTCTGGGTCTATTGAGGGCAGAGCACGCCCCAGCTCCGCCAGTTCTCCTGAAGTCCAAGCTCTTGAACGTTTTCCTCTGAGCAGGAGTGACTCAAGGTCACACTTCGACCTAACCAAGAATTGGAGAAGGTCGTCAGGCTTCCCATAATCTGTAGCGCGAATCTCGAGCTCGCGTAAAGCAGGAAACGTCGCCACCAATAAGATGTTGCCCAACTCAGCCTCCACCCCTATGTAGAGGCCTCTGAGCTTGTTGTGGGTCAGGGGTGCCATCAGATATGTCGACTGCGCCGTGCAAGATCTGCCGAAAAGACCCAGTTCTTGAAGGCTATTGCACGCAGCCAAGATCCCCCCCAACATATACGTATCGTCGCAGAGCTCCATGTCAAGATGCGTTAGCGTTGCCCAACCGAGGTCGAACAACCCGAGACGCCGGTCATCATAGCCCAGCATTACGCTGCAGGTACGTTTGGCAACCTCTCCCTCCACACGATCGTATACTTCGGGGGGGTTGAACTCCTCGCCACAAAGGGCATCAGCTAAAGGTCCTCGAAAATCTGTCAAGATATTGAGGGCAGATGCGCTAGGCAGTATTAACGCTGGAATTGGGTTAAGCTCTTCTTCGTCGCTGTCAAATCCATCCATGAGATCTTCCTCGATGTCAAAGATGATGGACAAGGCTCTAAGTGCCTGGTGTGGGCGAGGATGGTGAGGAGGGCCGTTCACAGAAATAGGGCCGAATATTAGCCTTTCGAGACGGGGACATGAGTCGAGGAGCGTGAGCAGTGCGCCTACTTCATAGACGGCTTCTCCTGGGAGCTTTACAGCGAGACCAATCAGGTTCCCCCAGCTCACTTGGGGGAAACTTGCTGGCGTGACGTGGAGATTGCCTAGAACGAGGGTACGGAGGTTCGGGTGAGGCTGTGTGATGGCCAGCGTATGGTCGCCTTCTTCGTGGCGCGCTTCGATAGCGAGGTACTCTAGCGGGCGTGAGCCCTCGAGCAGCTCATTGAGGTCCAGCTGGAAGTCCTCGACGATTTGTAGCCTCTGAAAGCGATGTCTATGGGAATGTATCAGGTCAACCCAGTCGTCTGTCGCGTAAGGGCTGTCGGCGAACGCGAGCGCTAGCGAGAGTGGGCGGTTGCCTGATCTTGATAGCCACATCTCGTAGAACTCTACGTCCTCGGAACGTACAGGTTCCAGGCCCTGCCAGTCGGCATCTACGACAGCGTCCAGCGAGCACCACAGCTCGGGCGTACGGAGGGCGATGTCCCTCCACCTGCGACAGACCCGCAGAAGAAGAAGTGGGGCGTGGCGGGCACTTGGTTGGACATACGGGCCATAAGGCAAGCACTTGACGAAGACGCGTGCGTGCAATTCTGCCGGGAGTCTCTGCATCGGGGAATTCTGGCCAGGGCTGGGTCAAACTGTTCTTTTTTATACTGCTCAGGGCCAAGGGCACAAGCTACGCGAAGGACAACAAACGGAAACAGCGTGGTTTTCATCGTGCTCTTCTTAAGCGGTTCCTTCTCGGACAAGCGACGTCCCTGACCATGCGGCTGGGGTGTGGCAGTCAGATGTGCGGCCCAGCGTCCCGGCAGAGCCAGCTCAGAGAGGAATACTTCCTGCCTAAAATGGAAACAGGCCTCTGAGACATTCTGAGTTGCAAATAAGCGCTGCCGAGAAAGTCCAACCGCCACAAGCCGGCCGATGAACCGCCAGAGCAGTGCCATGGCATCCTTGCAGGCGATTCAAACCAATTTTGGTCTCCCAGCTGTCCTTGAAGAACAAGACAGCCTTCTCGCCATCTCCGAGGAAGCTGCACAGGGCTGCTGGGAAACCTCACGTATGAACCTCTCACATGAGGAACCTTCGCGGGCGGAAATGGACGGACCGGTGGTTCCCCGCGCACAGAAGAACATGAGATGCAAGAGAAGAGCGAAAAAGAAAAGGCTGCTCATGGAAGCGAACGGGGGAGTGCAGAAAACCGCGGTGAAGAAGGCGGCGCAGGGCCGTGCTTTGGGTGCCCTGGCGGGCGATTCCACCTGGACCTTCACAGCCATCGCCCGAGAGGACCTACAGGCTGCAGAAGGCGGCTGGATGGGAAGCCGGAGGAGGGTCGCCCCCGAGCAGCAATGCTCACTGGAGATGCTACTTCAGCGTGGCCTTAGACTGGTAGAATGGGACGGCATGTGAGTTCCCTTCTTTGGCATGAAGCCGCCGACGGGGCGAAGCGCTGACGGGCGACCTGAAGTGTTCCTCGTGCGATCCTGGACACCTCGGGCTACATCGTTGCTGTTCTCGTGGGACGAGCGGCCGGTACATTTCACAGCGTCATCCAGCAAGCCACCTCCGAGTTCCAAAGGCTTAGTGCTAGCCTCCCGCCACTGGAGGAGGGCCTGCGCAGCAGGGGTCACTTCCACAGCGTGGTCACCGGTGTTTCTTACGGTGGGGGACAGCAGGTATAATTTTACGAATTCGAACGTTCGCTTGCTCGGACTTTTCTTTCTGACCCGCCCGCAGATGCCCATGAATAGCGCGGAATACAGACCATACAAGAATGTGGTCAGGGAGCTTCGGGAGAGCAAAGAGATGTGCCGGCTGGCCGGCTTTCAAAACCGTGCGTCGCGCTTTCAACCACATTCCTACCAACGCTCGACCAGGCCCGGGCCATCACACAGACGCCTTCAAGACGTTCTTCCCTAAGATCCACCAGTACTACGAGACCCACCTATCAAAATTGTACTCCACCCACCCACACTTGCGACGACCGTATGCAAACTCTATTATGCCGGCGGCCGCGTACAACCTGGGCCCGGCTACGGTTTGTCGGCCTCACCGGGACTCGGCTAACTTGTCTTTCGGGATCTGCGCCATCACGGCGCCCGGCGACTTCGATCACAAGGCCGGCGGACATCTCGCCCTCAGGGAGTTCGGCCTCGTGGTCGAGTTTCCCCCAGGTGCAACCGCTCTGATTCCTTCGGCGGCCGTCACACACCACAACGTGAAGGTTTCGGACGGGGAAAGAAGGTATTCCTTCACCCAGTATGCGGCCGGAGCGATGTTTGCCTATATCGAGAACGGGATGAGGTCGGAGCAGGAGCTCCTCACTGACCCACTGCGGTCCGCCGCTGAACGACAGAGACATGCAGAGGCGAGGCGTGATCGCTGGCGGAAAGGTTTAGCGTTGTTCCCTCATATCTCTGAGTACGTAGTCGTTGATTGACCATGCAGCCTGTTCAGCGTTTGTACTGTGAACTACATGCTGCGGAGTTAGCACTGCGTCCTCCCGGTAAGGACAGCCTTGTAGGCGAGGAATGTGTCTTGAATGCAATGCGTGCACTTGTCTCCCTCGATGCATTTTTCGAGATGAAAAATGTCATCCTCACGCATAGCCTACCTGGGTTGCTATAACCCCAGGCATTGCATCGTGGCACTGTGGCACGCCCTCGTACGCCAATGGGGTGTTGGCGGCGGCTTGTCAGAACATGGGACTGCCCCTAACAGGGACATTTGTAGTGAAAGGGGTAGCAGGGCGCTGTGTCAAGAATGAAAATTTGGAAGAATCATACTGTCGGATACTGCGTGATACTTCAGACCCTGGATGTCACCCAACCAGCGATATTCTAGGCACAGTCATGCGAACCATTTATGTACGCTGTAGTTACGGGATATGGACGACCTCGCCAGGCATCTTACTCCATCTGTGAACGCCCGGGGTGCTGCTGATCTCTCGTCACATCCACGAAGACGTTGCGCAAGGAGTTGGAGGGGGGATAGCTGTGCCAAAACACGTTTGGCAGCGTGCGATCCAATCTGAAAACGAGTTCCTTCCAATGCTTCTCCTTCACCCAGGCGGATTTCCAACCACAGCGGCGGCATGTCATCCGCACGTCGTAGTAGTCGTTCTGCGTGTAAAAGTCGAGCGTGGTCGCCTCGCATTGGGCAGTTCCGCAGGCGCTGAACTCCACTCCCCATGGGCGCATCGGAGGAGCGTGGCGGCCGATTTTCCTCGCCACGACCTCCGTGCTGTTGCGTTCCTTGTAGACGACAGCGACGGAGTTCACCTCCAATAACAGGAGATCGAAGCCGACCACCCGCAGGGTGGTGTTCCAGATCCCTGCCGTCTTGTCGATCCCGATGCGTTCGATCAGTTGGCTGATCGCGTTTCTTACCTGGGTGGGGAGAGTCGATGAACCTGCAAACCCGACGACGAAATCAAAGACGCCCCTAAGGAGCGTCGTTGAGCTAAGAGGTCTGTGCGAGAACTGTACCGCCTACCTTTCCACCAGTCTTCTCACGTCTTCGAACGAGTCCTGCACTCGCATCGCGGGCCCACAAGTCGCAAGGAACAGCCCCCTCCACCCTCCCCTTGCATATGGCGAAACCCTATACCAACCCCTTTCGTCCCCACCGCCGCTTTCTCACGCGATGTCCCCCGCCAACTTGGCCGCGTGCAGCAAATCGCTTCCCATGCATTTCTTCACCACTTCAGAAGTGAGGTCTTCCTTTCGCGGCTGGCCTGACCACCGCAGTGCGCCAGTGACTGCGTCGGAATGCATGTCGATGCAAACGAACGTGTTTGCTGGAAAGCCAGATTCGACGGACCGGCTGATGAAGTCGTGCCCATGCTCCATCAACGCCGTCCGCTCCTTCGCTCTGCTTGCTTTTGTGTGTTCTTTCAGAATGCAAAGCTGCGTGACCGGCCAGGTGGGTGCAATCCGGTAAGGGTTGGCTACACTTACGTTTTCGCTGGCATGCGCATACTGCATCTTAAGATCCAGCTCCAACCCTTCCTCCAGGTGCGTGTTGGGAAGACTGGACTCTGTGAAAACGATGAAAAGCATCGGCCACGTTAACTTGGCCCGCCTTCTTCCCCCATATCCGTCGAAACGGTACTGTGCAGAGTCAGGAATGCGTGGAGTGCTACTGACCAGGACACGGGCTCACCGGAAGACCCCCGCGGTCTCCTTCAGGCTGGCTGCCGGCGTTCCTCCAATGGCGCGGATCACATACGATGCAACGGAACGGCTGCACCGCGTCCAACGTGCCTGCCCCGATGCAGCCAGAGCCGCCTGGCTCCGACTGTTTGCACATGTACGCGCCACATTCCACACATTCGTGTAGGCTCTCACCCATGTGGTCGCCGCAGAAGTTGCAGTAGACCATTTCGACCAGCAGCCGTCCCGGTGGTGCTGCGGCGTAGAGCTTCGGTATGTGCTCCGGTGTAAAAGAAGAAGCGGCTCACCGTCGACATCCATGGGTTCTTTTCCTTCACTGTAGTCGGAATCGTCCGTAGTTAGCGAGCGCCTGCGTTTTTGAAGACGTCTGGCGGGATGGTCCCGAGGGCGGAGATTTCGAGGCGGTTGGCTAGACATTGCTGTGTGGGTCAGGCGTGGGTGTTTTCATGTCTAACACGGCGCCTTTTAAGCATGGTGCCTCGTGTCTCGGCAAAGGGACAATTGTTCAGCCGCCTGGTCCAGCGGTGTGGAGCGGCGTGGCACTGGTGAACGTTTTTGACACGTTGGTGGGGTTACAATAAGGCGCCACCGCACCCTCAAGAGCAGGCTGTTCGGCTCCGCAATGCCTGCATGCGCATCAGCGGCGTGTGTTCGGAGCGACGCAGCCCCCCGCTCATCACCCCAGAGGTAAGCGCTGTGTGACCGACAGCATACACTTGCGACGGATTCGTTGCGTGCAGCGATTCTGTGGTAAGCTTCGCCGTATTTGGCGCAGAGTCTGCGGGAGGTTGTTCGGGGGGAGCTCGTAGTTGATGGCCATCGGCGTGAGGTTCGCAGTGCGCAAGCTTGGGATATTCTACTACGCTGACGGCGCCAGTGGCCACGTATCTCAGGGTGGGCACATTCATACACAGCATTCTACAATGAGTGGGTGGCATGAAATGGCATGGCGTTCAACTATGCATGGGAATTTCATACGATGGTGTGAGTGAGCGGTGGCATTGCCTACTCGTCTGCATGGAACGCGGGCACAGCGCTAGGTAGCTGTGCTGGGTTCCCCTCTGGGCTCCGAACTCTGACGCGGCGTCGACCATGCTTGCCGAGCACGTGTAGCGCTTTGGCGAAGGTAATAAAAGGCCGCTTCCATGCCGCATGATTCTTCCCAACTTCCACACTTCGAAAACATCGCGATGCCGAAAGACCTCTCGAAAAGAAAACTCACTATCCGACTTCCAGCGGGCCGACCTTCCACAAGCCATGCAGGCCACCAGGAGCCGCTGCCCTGCAGGACGAGCGACCCGAACGTTGAGGCGAGCATGGATGTCGACGGTAAGTACTACATGCAGTGAGCGAACACTGCAGCGTGAACTATGGTTTGCAGGAGCGGAAGGATCAGGTGACTGGGAAGTAGACCTTCCGCTCGTCGTCAAGAAAGAGTACTGCTCTTTCTGTGGCGACCTCATGGGCACGAAGATCAACGCCTGCCACGATTGCGGCGCATACATGTGCGAGCAGTCGAAAAGGTACGGCAGGGGTTGCATCTATCTGGGGACAGTGCTCTCCGAAAGCGTATTTCGTTGCCTTTTGTGCGAGGCAAGGCATTGGCGGGGTCAGGAGAACCCCTCAACGAAAGGTCTTCCGGTGAGCAGCTGCTTTTATATATGCGTGTGTTTTACATGGGCTCAAAAAGAATGAACTGCGATTCACTACAGTACGGCTTCATTGGCTATGGCGGGAGGAAGCGGGCGAAGTTGACCTGGCCTCTGGCTCTAGTCAACATCTCACTAACCTCCAGCTTCGAAACCTTCTTGGGCGATGCCCTGAAGTTGGAGTTCAGGCACCATTACCTGGCGTCACCAGAGAACGTATGTACACCGATTGTTGCGTTTTCCTGCGATGGGGCTTGACGTGTTCACGCAGCTGCAGCTCCTGGACGTCCAACTGAAAGGGAACGGTCAGCTGGTTGCCCTGAAACGAATCGAGGCAGGCTGCGAATTCATCAGGCGGTCGATCAAGTCTGGGGTTCCGGCAAACACATTCGTCGTCATGGACACACACGCAGATACGCTGGTCGGAGGACTGCAGTGGGCAGGAGGGACGGCAGGGGTGCAGACGGCTCCCGCAAGCGAAATCCTGTCAGAATTTTGTGGGGTCGAATTCCTTGGTGAGATGAAGGCCGCCGCAGAGAATGCGCGGAAATTTGCGGCACCTGAGAACCCGGACTGGTATAGCGACTCCCCACACCTTCGAGGCGGGTGGAGAGGGCTTTTGCTCGCTACCTGCGGGCCTGCAATGCGACTGCGACAAGGGTTCGACGACTTGAAATCCCTGGTGAACAAGTATGCTTTCATTCGTTCTCTTTCCGAACGCAAGGCGCTGACCTTCCCGGCTCGTTCTCGCAGCGACCAGTTCGACTTTGTGCTTGGCTTCGGAGGTTCCTCTACGATGTCAGCACAAATAAAGAACACGATCAGCCAGGTGATCGAGGCGATCGGCGTCGACAAATCGGGAAATATTTGGGAGATGGTGTCCAAGGTAGTTGGCCGCGATCTCAACCTCCTGAACATGAACAGCGCCATCGTGATCTTCAAGGAAAGGGGCTGCGAGGTTACCGCGAGGCATATTGGCCTACACTCTCCCCCCCTCAGAGCCTGGGGAGTGGAGTTCAGCACATGTGCGACAGAGGGCTGTCGGCCGACCGCCTATGACTTCATGATTAGGGACAACGGCGCCGGAGTGCACATGACGTGCAGGCTTTGCAAATGGCGATCAGCTACCCTCAAACTCGCTGACGTGCCTGGGCTAGTCAAATTGAGTAGCACGGTCCCAGACGTGTGTTGGTATCAATACCCTCCCTCCTTGGAGTTGCAGGATGCGTTTGTGAGGGTTACAAGGAGGAAGGAAGGGAAAGGGAAGGGGAAGGAAAGGAATTAAACTAGGCCTGTTTCCTTAGCTGCATACCCCAACCTTCGCTGCTGTTTGCCATTCCCTGGGCACGAACTGTACATAAAGAATAGACGGCATCTTGCAATATTACATCTCGTTGGCATCGCAGTCAAGAGCCGCCACTTTGGAAATGCGGACATAGATCACCCGAACGGCGCTTACATCGAACCAGGTGGGGATGGGCCAAATGGCAGCAGCACTCCATCACAGCTAGAGCCGAAGAACTGACCCTCTGAGCATCTGGATTGACAGCACACAAATGTGAAATAGAGGGCATAGTTACGCCTGTGTTGCCTAGCTAACTGGAATGAAAGCTAGTGGATGGCAGCCCTCACACTCAGAGCCTGGTCACACCTACACAGAAAGTGACAGGATGCCCCTCCAGCCTCTGACCCATCCAAAGCATGCTTGTCCTTTCGCCAAATTAGGGCGCCTGCCTATTTGAATTACTCTCGTCGTCCAAGTCACCACAGACCGGCTAGTTGGACAGTGGCCAATGAGACAGACGAGCCAAACGTAGCTCCGCCTCTTTTGTTGGCATGTTGGGTTGGACAGGCGTGAATGATATCACTGCCTGACCCTATGCAGTTTGTAACTCAAATGTGCCAGGACAACTCAGGGGGGGTTCCAAATCACGGGGTGCTTCGTGCACCCTCCTATAACCACTTTCCTTCACTGAGAAAAGAAAGAAAAGATGACGATAATAATAATAATAATAATAAAAAGGAGGGAACCATGCTCTGCTCGCAGCACTTTCCCAGCGGGCCAGGGTGAGCCCTTCCAGTACAGCGATGGCAAGCATCAGGGTGACCTTTCATTGCTCACTCAGGGCGGGGTTGCCAGCCCGACTTGGCTGTGCAGAGGTGGGCGACGGTACACCTGCACTTTGTGGCACTCACTCCATATAATAACAAAAGGGAGGGAACCGCGCTCTGCTCGCATCGCTTTCCCAGCGGGCCAGGGTGAGCCCTTCCAGTACAGCGATGACAAGCACCAGGGTGGCCTTTCACTGCTCACTCAGGGCGGGGCTGCTGGCCTGGCCTAGTTGTGCAGAGGTGGGCGGCGGCACACCTGCGCCTTGCGGCACTCACTCCATAATAATAAAATGAAAGGAACCCCACTCAGCTCGCATCGCTTTCCCAGCGGGCCAGGGTGAGCCCTTCTGGTACGACGATGACAAGCGTCGGGGTGACCTTTCACTGCTCACTCAGGGCGGGGCTGCTGGCCCGACCTGGCTGTGCAGAGGTGGGCGATGGCACGCCTGCGATTTGTGGCACTCACTCCAATGACTCAGATCCAGCGGCCCATCTGGCGATGGGATGAGTGCCAAGGGTGCTCTGCTCAGGTCGCCGTCCTGGCGGGCCATGGTGGGCCCTTCCAGCGTGGCGACCAACAAAGGCCGGTGGTGCGCTGCTCAGGTCGCCATTCTGGCGGGCCATGGTGGGCCCTTCCAGTGCGACGACCATGCACACGCCCCCTTCCATCAACCCCCTGGGCCACCCCCATGTCTGTGGTCAGCCAGGAAGGGCTGCTACGCCCATGAATAAGATTACGGAAGGCACTCGCTCCGATTACTCGGACCGAGCGGCTCACCTGACGGTGAGGCGAGTGCCAACTTGCTAGGAAGCATCCTCAGCCAGACTTTCCCAAGCCTGGCCGCAACACCGGCATTCACCGGCGCCGGATACTTCCTGCCATGCCTGTAAGGCACACCCCACTGCTCCCGCTCGTATGGGAGCGGAAGCAACCCTCCGGCATCACGCCGGAGGGGGGGGGAGGGGAACGTCGCGCGACACCCAGTAGCCTGGGTGCGATGGCCGGCTTAACGTTTTACAGCCGGCCACGCGCACTGACGCATCGTGGCACGCGCTCTGATGACTCAGACGAAACGCCCATCCAGATGGGACGCGTGACAACAGAAAGAGAAGAGACCAACCGCGACTTTTTGAACGACGTGTGTAAATACGCACAAATAAGTATGATAATCATCACGTGACACCGCGAGGCGGGTGACCGACCAATATCACATCACATGACGCGATAGGGATGTGACAGAGAGCCTTGTACCAGTGTCGTGTTTTAGAACTGTGCATGGCAATCTATAACGCTACGTTTTCTCGACGTTTATAAGAAAAGTTCCGGGTTTTCCTCCTCCAGCCTTTCGCAACACCAGAGGAAGACCTCTATGGCATTTTGGTAATGGCCCTCCACCTCTTCCTCCGACGTCACCCAAGCCAAGTACTCCTCGAACGTCCTTCCCGGTATTCTCAACGCGTCCCGCAATCCTACCAGAGGCTCCTCGACCTGCCCAGCAAAGAATGCCATCTTGAACACCACGAACTGGAACGGACACCTAGTATTCGCCGTGGGAACGTGCTCCCTGTGACACTCTGGGCCCTCGCCGTTGTGGTTCACGTCCTGCGGAAGCCCGCAGTGATAGCAGTAGGCGAAAGCTTTGAACTTGAACTTCAATCTGAAGGCCCTGTACTGCTCCCCAGACCTGTCTAGGTCAGAGCATGGCTCCGGGTAATGCTCCGGAACGAGCTCTCCCTTCTCCAGCAGGTGTGCTGCACACTTGCCTTTCATTGCCGGAACGTACTTGTTCAGTTTTGCAGTCCTCTCCAACCTTTCTTTCTTGATGCGCCGTGATTCTGCAGCTCGCCATGCTGAACTTCCTTCAGGCATCGAAGCACGTCGTTCGTGTGCAGGCGTTGAGTTCCGGTTCCGCCGTGCCGCTGCCTTCTGGACTTGCGGGAGGTTTGCCGAGCTCTTATTCCCAGTCCGCCCCTCTTGGGGTCCCCTTGTGCGCTGTGGAAGAGGGCCGTATCGAGCCTCCATCCTCGCCAGCTCTGAGGATTCTGCCGTGTCGATCACGGCAGGCCCGTACAGATCTTCGCTGTCCTGCGAAAGGGTTTGCTCTCTGCGCTGCTGCGACTTTGTTGACCCGCGTCAGCATGCCGGCGCCAAAACGACGGGAGGAGGTCCAAAAGGACCCCATCGAACTCACCGTGCCATTCCCCTCCTGCCCGTGCGACTTCAAGTTCGGGCGTACGTAGCTGGATTCCGGTCCCGCGCATGCTCCGGAGTGCAAGAGAAGGCGTGCCTGCCAGCACTATCAGCTTTAGCTTCTGCGAGCCGCGGGTGCGACCTCACCTTCGCTTCCGGCTCGCTACTGCCTGCGGCCGTTCGTTCCAAAGTTCGCACCGCCACCATCCGAGCAGGTCCAGCCTCGGCCTCAGCTCCAGCCCCGTGGTCTGACCCTGGCAGCGGCGGGATGGGCCCACTCACCTCCTTGCTGGCGGTGATCACCGCCCGATGGACAGGGTGTGTAGGGTTGCATACGTCGCAGGCCACTCGGTCTCTGCGTTGCTTGCATTCGTACGCGTGCTCTGCTCCGTCGAGGGCTTCGGTGGTGGATCGCACCCTGCAGCGTCTGTCGTTTCCCAGCACGCTCTTCACCGCATTGCTGGAACTAAGGTTCTTGCCTGGAATGTATTGCCCTCCCTCCGTGTCGACCACGAAGGCGTGCGATTCCTTTCCGTCCCTTCCGGCGCGACCCATCATTTGCATGGCCACGAGCAATCCGTACTCGGGGTCCTTTATCACCACGAACCTGACGTGCGGTCTGTCCACGCCCTGAGCGAACCCTGTCGTGCAGGCCATCACCTTCATGTCGCCTGCGTCCCATCGCCGCAAATTGTCCTCCCTCGTGTTCCCTGGAGAGTACAGGTCGCTGTGGTAGATGGCGCATCTGGCTTTGCTCGCGAACTTCACCAGCTCCGACTTGCCATTGAAGAACACGAGCATCCTCTCCTCCGGCTTCAGCATCATGTGCAGACGGCAGACGATGCTGTGGAGGGGGTTGTTCTCGGTCGTGTATAGCGCCCGAACGTAATGTAAACCGATCTCGGGCCGGTCCGTCGGTCCTCGAACGAAGCATACCTGCTCTTTCTTCATTCTGAACGGCAGGAGGAGGGCGTCGGCCATGGTCGGGGGGCATGTGGCGGAGAGCAGGATGAGCTGTATATCCATTTGGCTACATTGCCTCGCCAAAGCGTCCCAGCTTGGACGGCGGTTCGGGTGGCAGCGAAGCATGTCGTGGAACTCGTCGACGAACACCCTCTTGATGTTCTTTCCGACGGGGAGCACTAGCAGACTAGTATGAGGCGTCAGCGACGGGATCATCCCCTGGGAGCTAGGCTCACTTTTGGAATGCGTCCATGCCCACATGCTCCACCTGCATGAACAGGTTCTGCACGCCTTCGTGCACCTCCTTCGAGTGCGAGTAGCTGTGGCACCTCACGCCAGCTTCTACACACCGCTGGTATTGTTGCTCCATCAGGGTTTTGAACGGGCATATGACGACCGAGATCCCATCGATGTTGAGCAGAGGCGGGACAGTCCAGAGCAGGCTCTTCCCACCTCCCGTTCTCATCACCACCGCCATGTCCCTGGGGTCCTTGTTCATGATGGCCAACAGCGCTTCCATCTGCTCTCTGCTCTTCTCTCTCGCATTCTCGCTCCCGAATATACGGCCGATCGTACGGCGGATCGACTGCTCCATGTTCACCGTCGTCGAGTCCGGCGTCGAAGGCACAATGAAGTCCGCCAGGGAATCTGTGTCGGCCTCGTCTTCCCTCATCTTGTCATCCGACGATCCGAACAAAGACCGACTCGACGTGCGCATCGATTCACGCCGGGAACGTTTTCGCGATTTCTCCGACGTCATCTCCTCGTCGTCCAAGTCTGAGGGTTGAGGGGCCTGTCTCTTTCTCTGGCCGACAGGGGCGATGGGGTGGGAGCTGGACGACCCAAATGAATGAGAGGTAGGGGGGGGTGGTGAAGAGGAAGGGGAAGAGGGAGAGGAAGAGGAAGAGGAAGAGGAAAGTGAGATGACTGAGCCTCCGAGCCCAACCTTGGGCGTGAAGAAGATCCCTTCCTCCATCTTCTCACCCTGACTGAACTGGCTAGTTGGATTTAGGAGCGGACCTGTATGGTGTCTGGATGACTCGGCAGGCAGGGCTGCTACAGGGGGTTCAGGACTGGGAGGCCAGAAAATGCCGAGCGGGTCAACATCGAAGTCAAGGTTAGAGTTAGTGTCGATCTCAACCACCCTCTCTTTGCCCTTGCCCTTGCCCTTGCCCTTTCCATTGCTTGGCACAGGGGGTAGGCTGCAACCTTTCAGATTGGGAGCAGGGATGTCGTTGGCACAATGGCGTGAAGGAACCCTGGCGGCACCTGCTGGGTTAGCCTGCAGGCAAACGAACCCTGGAACTGTGAGGGGGTGGGGGTCGGCAGCATTCGCATTCTCCACCTCGTCCAGCACATCTTGCTCGACGGTGGATTCAGCGGCTTTGGCAGCATGGCCGTGTAGCGAGGCGGGTTCGGCGGCGTTTGCGCTTGAAGATGTGGAAGGAATCGGCGCCATGTTTTTTACCGCCGATCCAGAGGAGTCAGGCAATGAGCTGTGCAGCTTCTGCAAAACCGCATCCACGATAGCCGTGGAAATCTGTGGGAGCATCTCCAACAGTGCTGTCTTCAAGGCTCCGTTATCGACCTGAGCGCTCCCGTGGAACCTTCTCGCTGCGACCGGCTCCTGTACCGGGAACGGGCCCAATCCCAGGAAGGAATGCCACTCCTGGCATATCCACCACTGTTTCTCCATGTCGTTGTGCGTGAGGCGCGGATGGTCCCCGAACGCCCTTCCATAGTGGGCGTGGTCCACGTCCACCGAGTGATCCACAGCCTCGGCGAGAGCTTCGTCTAGCGTGGCGAACGTGGCGTCTGCGGTGATGAAGTGCCTCGCCATCGCGATCGCTGCTTGACGATACTCTCTCGAGCCCCAAGCACAACCGAACAGCTCCCCGTTCTTCGCCACGAACCTGCTGTAAAATTGAGCAGGCTCCAGCCGCTTGCCCTCACGCATGCATAGGTACCTGTTCAAAAGGGAAGGGAAAGGGAACGAGTCAGACTCGCTCGGATACCAGGTCCAGGATAAGGAGGAAATTGGCCTCACGTCTTGTGCAGTTCCATCGCCTCTGCACCGTAGACGACGCCCACCAAGTAGGCCTCTGCGTCTCGCAGCCCGCCCCCGATCAGTTCCAACAACAGACTTGCGACCTGCGAGGGGGGGAACGACGGTACACACGAGTCATGCCCAGCCAGGTTGCTCGTCTTGCTGTCCCTGGTGACGAAATACATCTCCCCATTTCGGAATTGAATGTTCCGCTGCCGGTCGCCATTCCTGATTTGCGTGCGGAGGAATTGTGCGACTCTCGTCGAAACGCCGAGGGTCATGAACAGCACGTGGAGCACGTTGTCCCACATCCTCTCGCACTTCTCGAGCAGCGACTTCACCCGCGGGATGTCCCAGCACAGTCGGTCCGCATAGTCCAGCCTGGCGAGCTGGTGAAGGCCGACTAGGTAGTAGAACATCTTCCGACGCCGCTCCCGGAAGGGGCTCTCTTCCAAGAAACTGTACCCCCGCGTGTCGTTCGAAACGTCATCCACCACGCGAACCCCGTTTTGTACCACCCGGTCACTCTGCGTGATGTCCCTGTACGCAATCCAGATCTTGTCGATGAGTCTTCCGACGCCGTCTCGAAGCCGGTCCAGGTGCATCGTTTGAGTCCCGAGCGTGAACGACTGGTAGTCCCCGGATATCGCCACCTTCGGGTCCTTCACCTCGGAGAACACCAGGGATGACGCGAACTGCGACAGCTCCGTCACCATATTGAACGGAGTCGTCATCCCCAGCGACAGCACCGAGGCATGCAGCTTCGCCACACGCCTGGCATGGCATACAGGTTAGTCGCCGAATTCTCGAACTTTTGGCACCAAAAGTCACTCACTCGATAAGCTCTTCTTCGCTCTCTGGTGGCGGATCGACAAACGCCTGCAAGAGGGCCGTCTGCCGGATCATGTACTTCATCTTCGCCAAGTCTGGTGTAAGTGACGACGCCCCGTAGAAATTACCGTCCACCCGGAGCGCCCTGAGCCAAAGCCACTGCTGCACGACGTCCGTCCAGCCGCCTTCGTCCTTGGCCGATACGACGCTCCACAAGAACCGTTGACAACATGAGACAGCCCCGTCCTCATCCCCTTTTTGCAGCAGTGCTGCCTTGAATGCCTGCAGGTTCGAACGCTGATCTTCTGACAGCACGAACTTGAATCCCCCGTGAGTCCCGGATGGGTCCTGCGCAGACCTCAGGATCGCCGTCACCAGCTCCCTCACGAAAGCTGGGTACTGTTCGTTCGAGTCTGGCAGAGGCCTCCAGTGCTTGGCGCTGTGTGTGAGCGTTCTCCCTCATCAGCATATGCCCAAGTCACAAGAAAAGAAAAGTGGGACCGTGCTCACCCTTCACTTGGTATGGTTCTGCCATGCATGAGTACTTTCAACACCGTCAGCTTGTTCGTCCGCCCGTTCAACACCGTCCGCCCGAGTTCGAAGGTCTTGTCGATGGCAGCTCGCAGGCCTGGCAGGATGCCACCAAGTTCGTCTGCCTTGGGTTTCACTTTCAGTGCCAGTGCCCTCTCCCGCAGGGATCTGCTAGCCCGAACTTCCGGCAAGTGGTCTGCCCACCCGGTCACCCTCAACAGCGCCGGCGGCATTCGATTCTTGTCGGTAGTGATGGCCGCCTCTCCACCTGCCTCCGATGAGACGCCCACCTGCTCGAGGGCCTCCAGCAAACGTTCGTCCTCCGCGTCGTTCGCCAGCTCTTTCACCTCGAAGTAGGCTTTTCCAATGCCCTGGAACAACGTCTGCACCTTGGACGCTCGATACCTGAGTGTCCGTAGTAGCACGCCGCCGTGTTGGCTCCGCTCGTGTTTCTTCATCGAACCTTCGTCCTTCACAGAGTAAGAGCATCCGGCAAATCCGCACGATAGCCCCGCCTCCGCAGGCGGCAAACCCTCGACAGCAGGCCCGCCTGGGTGGGGAAGTGGCACGTCCTCTGGCCGTTTGTACGCCCCGTACTGCTCGATGAAGGCCTGAAAGGCATCCGCCGTGGCCCCCGGTTCCAACTCCACGCGGTGCTGCCCTTTGCAGTGGCCCTTCACTACGTCGGAAGTGAGGCACACCTAGCACGCCCTGCAAATGAAGACCCTCAAGCCATGATGAAACCATATCCCGAGCGTGTCGAGCGCTCCGCCTCCTTGAAGATAGGCTACATCCGGTCTTAGCACTGCCCGGCCTGCATTGCATCGGACAGGTCAGCACGCACTGGCAGCGCCGCCGCTCGCTGGCTGCACAAACAGACTCACCCGCTTCATAACTCGTGGTATCCAGCGCTGCAGGGCTGGCCGGCAGTGTGTCGGCACCCTCCTCATTCACCCCCGGCAGAGCTTAGTGCGGGACGTAGAGCAAGAAGGTTTGAATCGGTCAGTAAACCTCTCTTCTTGAACACATGCTTACCGGTCAGCGCATCGAAAAACCTCACCCCACCATTGACACCATGCACTTCCCTCATGTGCTTGGTGGCTCTGTCCCTCCTGTTGGTCGAAGCAGAGCAAGATTCGAACGGGCATATCAGCTTCCCCCCCTCCAGGCCGAAGCACATCGTCTCGTCCCCCAGCTGGAAAGGGACGGGCGTGACATGGTGATTCCAATCGTGTCGCCTCCCAGAGCAGTTTTTGGGCGCCAAACAGTTCACGACGTCGCAGGGGATGGCGGCCAGCGTTTCAGACATAGCTCAGAGATGGGATGTAAGGAGGTTAGACTGCCTCCGAGTCGGAGGCCAGTCCCCTTTTCAATCTGCTGCTAAGCTCAGGCTCGTTCCTTTGGCGAACCCTGCCTCTCTATTGTCGTTTCTTGAGCATGGTTGTGGCCCTCCTCACCACACGCACTCCGTCGCTCGTTTGCTCGGTGGCAGAAGGGCCCAGAACTCTATACATTTATTTCCTGCACCCTGGACTGCACGCCCAATTTCGCCTGGCAGCCGACCTTGATCCATGAGGCCTTTGGCCAGTGCGATCCCTGACAGCAACCCCTGACTTCTATTGAAGCACAGCATTCCTCGGCTACAACTAATGTTTTCAATATGCAACCGCGGGTGCCGGTGACCTCCCTACTGACCCCGAAAAAAGAAAAAAGAAAAAAGATTTTTTTTTTTTTTTTTTTTTGGCATGCTGAGCAGGGTCAGAGAGCTCAATACTAACGGACGTGATAAAGCGCCACAACGGCAGTCAGCTCATGTGGTCGCTGGGATTATGAGTGGCTCTGGAAGACATGGCAGGCAGGGGATAGCGTGTGGTCTGCGGGATGGCTACACAAGGCTGGCATGGTGGACACGTTGATCAGCCCAAACAGGGGCCTGTCGTTGTCATTGTCGTCGGCTGTGTCTGCCCATGTGGAAGTGCAGAGAGCTCTGAGAGCATCACCCGCCCTCACTTCAGCCATGATTTCATCCCCTCGCTTTGTCTACCCCCCCTTTATGCATACTTAAATGTGGGGCTCCTCCGATCTTCATTCATGACCACTGCACTGCCCATTATTCGTTCTTGCATGATATAGCGTCGCTGCCATGGATGTGTGACTGTAGGGCTCCCGTCGGGTAGCATATCAGGTTGGTCTTGGAAAGCATTACCAGACCTGTTGGGTGCCTCAACTGGGTCGCCCTCTTCATCAAGCCCCTGGTTCGCTTGCACTTGAACAGGTCACTCAAAGGGGTGGTAGGGTCTCCACTGATCTGGCTCACATCATTCTTGTTCTCCGATATATGTTATACATACACATACCGTCTTGGGTCCTGACTCGTCAGTTACTGGGTTTCATGCCATGTACAAAGTTTTCTCCCGGCATTTCGGACAAGCTTCACCAGAACGTGTTCATTGACATAACTCTCGTCCCTTTCGATCCCATTCACGAATCTCAAGAAGATGGGTTTTCTCTGTGGTGAAATTGTTGGCTTGTGTGATACGGTCGAGACTCGAGAGATGGTCATTGCTCAAATTATTTCTTTTTTGTCAGCATGGCTTGCTAAACTTGGATTCATTGACTTGGAATCGTCCTGTGATCGTACGATCCCATACATGCATGCAACGCTGTCAGTCTCCATGAGCTAGAGGTGTCCTGAATATGGAAAATAACTGCGTGCGTCCTCTGGTAGGACAAGTTCAGCGACCTCATACATATCTCACATGATTCCCTTGCTGTGTGTCGCTCTATATGTGATGCTCAATTTTCGAGAATGCCCGTTCTATAGGATTGGGATCAGGCGAGTATGGGGGGAAGATATTCAAGCCGGAAACCTAGAAAACTCGATTGACCATAATCCTACGAAGATCTCGACAAGAAACCCACCAAATCGGTCAAATGGCACAAGAACGAACTTGAGCACTGTGATGGATCCGAGCACTGTCCATCATAAGGACACAGACCTGGGAATGAGTGTGTCACGCACAAACGCCTGCTTTTTTTTTTTTTTGGAGCACGATGATACTTTGGAGATCTCGCATAGTGTGGATGAACAGTCTGTTCGTCGTTTGATGTTTTGTGAAGACTCATACTGTGCCATGTGGGTGATAAATGCCACACGGGTGTCTTCATTTTTATTATACTTCTGGGCAAGCTGCCTGACTCTCGTTCTGCTCATTCTTGTGTGTTCAAGCTCCTGGAAGATGGTGGTAAAATGAACGGAAATGAACTGGTCATTTTCGACGCGGAAGAGAAGTTTGTAGAGGAAGTAGTCAGGGTTAGCTCGGACAAGAATTGAGAATGGTGATGTAGTCATCATATGTTCAGGATTCAAACGATGAGGGAAACCATGGGCGGCTTAGAAATGGCTGATGACATCACCAGTCTTCCTGAAAAGCTTCAGGATGTGGTAAAAAGTACAGTTTGAAGAAAGCACAGCGTATGCAGCTGCTAGCTTTTACTTCCTGACTGATTTTTTGGCCAGGCATGGACATTGGTGGAGCTTTGGACACACACTAGCACGAAAATTGTAATCTACATGAGTCGCGACCAGGACATGGGGTGACCGCCGTTTATTTACGAAAAGGGCTGTAAATGGTATAGGAAGACAGGTTTTGCACCTGGGGTAACTGCAGTGGCTGTCTTGTGCAGGCCATCTGAAAGGCCCCATAGTACTATCTGGATCTATGGCTTGTACCATGTTCGACTGGAAGCAGACCTATAGTTCCCTGCATGGCCACTGGGATTTGATCCATTGAGACTGCAGCCAATGGATAGGTTCAGCAAGGTTCCTAGGATTTGAGCTGAGCCCCCTCCTCGCTTGCTAACGCCATCTCCTACACCCCCCCTTGCTTGCCATCCCCATCCCCTCCATCCCTCCTTGCTCACTGTCTCCATTCCCTCCACTCCATCTCCTCCACCCCTCCTTGCTTAGTGCCCCCATCCCCTCCACCCCTCCTCGCCTAGCATCCCCATCCCTGTCCCTGTCCCTGTCCCCGTCCCCTCCACCCCTCCTCGTTTAAGTGTCCCCGTCCCCATCCCCGTCTCCTCCACCCCTCCTCACTTAGCGTCCCCGTCCCCGTTCCCTCCACCCCTCCTCGCTTAGCATCCCCGTCCCCGTTCCCTCCACCCCTCCTCGCTTAGTGTCCCTGTCCTCGTCCCCATCCCCGTCCCCG
>JBBPLS010000201.1:0-38340 GCA_038089895.1 Boletellus ananas | reverse complement strand
GCCCTTAGTACATGCTTTCATTGATACACCAACACTTTGTTTATATGTGTTTGTCCCCCAGAGTTATTCAATGAACAATCAAAAAGTGCAAAACATTGGGACAATTTTGTGAGTCACTGTACTTCATGAGTGACTCTTTCTGTGACATGATCACTGAGGGATGGCTCATCATTTATATGGATGACCTCCTCATCTTCTCTAACAATGACATCAACCACACTGCTCATACCAAATGTGTTCTCCAGTGCATGGACAAGTTAGACCTCTACCTTAAGCTGGAGAAATGCTCCTTTGACATCCAAGAAATTGAATATCTTGGCATGATTGTCAAACCAGGATCCCTCACAATGGATCCCACCAAAATTGCTGGTATCGTGGACTGGCCCATCTTCCAAAAGGTCAAGGACATTCACTCCTTCCTTGGCTTTGCCAATTTCTACCACAGGTTCATCCCCCACTACTCCAATGTTGCCCAACCTCTCCTTGTGTTACGATTTCCTTGGTTTACCACAGTCTCTTCTTTCTTTCTCTCCTTTGCCCTCGCTGTTCTCCAGTCTTCGGTATGTTCTTCTACAATTATCTTCACTTCATTATCATCACAAGCAGCTCCAGTGTGAGCATATTACCTCTTTGACTTTTCTTTTATCTTTGTCATTATCACTTAGTCCTCCGCAGCAATGATTGTCATCATTGCTTACTTAACTTCTGACTTCCTTCACATTCTATGACTTTCTATGCTTATGTGTCCCTTTTGCTCAGCTTGGTCCATATACCATCTCTTCGAGTATATAAACCCTTAGTTCCTCACTTTGTATCTCCATTCTCAATCTGCGCAATATACGCATACTCTTGAGTCCACCCTAGCTCCTCAGGCCTCCTCAGGCATCATCGTCCTTCATCACCTTCAGGCCCTCTAGTCTTAGTCCATTCTCCTGAATGTATAGTCCCTTGTCCTTCAGGCTGAGTTGTACCTCTTCAT
The DNA here is from genome assembly GCA_038089895.1 of Boletellus ananas. Lineage (NCBI taxonomy): Eukaryota > Fungi > Basidiomycota > Agaricomycetes > Boletales > Boletaceae > Boletellus > Boletellus ananas. The sequence goes on along the minus strand of JBBPLS010000201.1, from coordinate 37,361 downwards.
GAGTGTCCTGCCTGTCGGAACTTAGTCTTGACCACTTGAGGTATGCCCCGCATAACAAAAGATCGAGAATCTCCTGCATCCCTCCTATCTAGGAGTAGGACTACCTCAGACACCATACCTTATATCACAGCCCCAGAGTCCTCAGACAAGGAGTTTGTGTCAACACCTCCATTGACCCCTCGTAACACAGAAACACCCCAGCCCCCCACCTCCAAACATCGCCACAGGCTTTTTGCCTCCCAGTACCCCAGTAACCCTAGTCCCATAACACCCCCAGTCTTTGCACCCTCAAGATCTCAACCTTGGCCAGTACCACCAGCCCCAGCCCCAGCACCCCTAGCACTTCCAATCCCAGCACCCCCAGCCCCAGCACCCCTAGCACTTCCAGCCCCAGCCACCATGACTGAACTCAAAGCTGCCCTCCCCACGGACTTTCTGGTGAACCCACTGACACCACCCGATGGATCAAGGCCATGCAGGACTACTTTGCCATCAACCCCACACTATATTCTAAAGACAAGTACAAAGTCATGACCACCTTGGACAAGATGAGTAAGGGACGAGGAGTCTCTTTCTTCAAGATGTGGCTCGACCACATGAGTGACCCCAAGGTTGCCTCTACCGAGAAAACTTTCAACAAGTTCATCGAAAATTTCAAATCTATGTTCTACCCCTTTGACACCAAAGCAACCACATGCGCTGAGCTCGCCAAGCTCATTCAGAAGTCCTTCAAATGCCCCAATGGCGAAATTGATGACGGGTTTCAACAATATATCACCAAGTTCCAGAATCTTTCAGCCAAAGCAGGGATGTCCAATGATGACACCCTCATTGACATATTCTCCCTTGGGATAGACCAACAGCTGGCTATCATGATCCTCTCTATGACTGTCGTCCCCACCACCATCAAGGAGTGGATTGAAAAGGCAAAAACCTTCCATGCCCAGAAAGCCTGTATTGCTGCACTACGCAAGGGCAACAAACACCATTCATCTCTCTCCCCTTGCTCCTCAGTCCCTGACCCAAACACCATAGAAGTAGATGCCATCCACGTCTCCAAGCTCACCCCTGCCAAAAGAGCCTGCTGTTTCAGAGAGGGCCTTTGTCTCCACTGCCGAAAGAAGGGCCACAATGCACAACAATGCTGAACCTTCGCATCCACCCCCACCAATCACCCCAGACCCCCCCAACAAGTCCAAGCCACCACCACAGTCACCCCACCAAGTGCCCCCTCAGTCAAAACCCCCACTGCCTTAGAAAACTATGTCAACAGTCTCTGCTCCTCTGGAAAAGACAAGGGCAAGATCCTACAGACCCTTAAGCTCTGCTTTGACAAATCACCCAAGGAAGAACCCTCTTCGGGTTTTCAATAAGGGAAGAAGTAACGATGTCTCCTTTCCTAGATATCTCCACTGTACTAGTAGGACTCTCAAATGAACAAACCATGCGTCTTCCCATCCACCTACAAGCAAGATCTCAAAGCATTGACACCACTGCTCTCCTCGATTGCAGTGCCACCAGCAACTTCATAGACACCTCTCTTGTCCCCCACCTTTGCTCTGCCATTAGAAGACTTCCCCAACCCCTCACAGCATACAATGTCGATGGAACACCCAACCACCAAGGAACCATCAAATACACTATCAAAACCAATGTCACCTTCCCCGGTTTTTCTGACACTGTCACCTTTTTAGTAACCTCTCTCAGATCCCCTCGCATTATCCTAGGCATGACCTGGCTCAAGACACAAAACCCCCTCATTGATTGGTCAGCCAACACCCTAACCCTCCAGGACGCTGTGGTACCTCTTTGTGAGAGTCTGCCCTGGAAGAAGGACAACACTGACCAATACCTGGAACACCTCAGCAAGATCACCTTATTCATGGAATTAGCTCAAAAGGAGAAACCCCTAGAACAAGAGGTTCCCTCCTGGTGCAAGGAATTTGCTGACGTCTTCTCAGAAAAGATGTTCAGCACACTACCCCCTCATCGTCCCTTTGACCACGCTATTGAACTAAAGCCATCCTTCATTCCCAAGATCGCCAAGATTTACCCCCTCAACCCTGCCGAACATAAAGCTTGCCGGACCTTTATCAAAGAAAATCTCAAAACCAGTTGAATTGTCCCATTGAAATTGCCCCAGGCCTCCCAATTCTTCTTTGTCCCTAAGAAAGATGGCACACTTCGACCCTGTCAGGATTACTGGTACCTCAACTCACACACCATCCGCAATGCCTATCCGCTTTCTCTTATCTCCGAACTCATTGACGATATAAAAGACTCCACACTGTTCACCAAGTTCGATGTTCACTGGGGATATAACAACATCTGTCTTCGAGAGGAGGATCAATGGAAGGCAGCCTTCATCACCCCTCTTGGCCTCTTCAAACCCACAGTAATGTTCTTTGGTTTCAACAATGCACCCCCGACTTTCCAAGCATTCATGAATTACATCTTTGCTGATATGATCTCGGAACACTGGCTCAAAATCTACATGGATGATATCAGCATTCACACCAAAGATGACTTGGAACTTCACCACAACTGCACCAAACAAGTTCTCTCCTGCCTCCACAAACATGGTCTTTCACTGAAAATCTCCAAGTGTTTCTTCAATGTTCCACAAATGGAATACCTTGGTCTGATCATTGGCCAAGGACACATTGAGATGGACCCCACCAAACTCAAGACCATCAACACCTGGGAACCCCCCACTTCCGTCAAAGGTATCCACTCCTTCCTAGGATTTGCAAACTTCTACTGAAAGTTCATCCCTGGATTTTCAGACCTTATTGCCCCCCTCACTCTCCTCACACAAAAAGATGAACCTTGGCAATGGACCCCCCTCCAACAGCAAGCCTTTGACACTCTCAAGCAATGGTTTTCCTTGTCACCTGTCCTTGCCTTCCCTGATGTCTCAAAGCCATTCTCCATCATGACCAATGCCTCCCTCCTCACTGCCAGAGCAGTTCTCCTCTAGACTGATTCTAACGGTGACTTCCACCCCTGCACTTATTTCTCCAAGACCTTTTCCCCTGCTGAATGAAACTACGACATCTATGATTGGGAACTTCTCACCATCATCCTTGCTCTCCAGGAATGGTGTCAATACCTCTTAGGAACTGCCCACCCTGTCACCATCCTCACTGACCACAAAAACCTTTCATATCTCAAAGATCCCCGCAAACTCTCTCATCAACAAGCTCACTGGTCCCTTTTCCTCCAAGACTTCAACCTTGTTTGGTAGGTTATCCCAGGGTCTCATATGGCCCCTGCTGATGCTCTCTCCCACAAGGATTCGGTCGACACCACACAGGACAACACCTCCATGCCCATCCTCCCTGACCCCCAGATTATTCAAGCCTTAGACCTCTCCCTCACCAAATCCATTTATTCTTCAACCTCCTCTGATCCCCTCGTCCTTCGTGCACTCCAGGGACTCCAAGAAGGATCCCCCCTTTTTCCTTGCTCCACCCTCTCTGATTGGTCTTTCAATAATGGCCATCTCTACTATCATCATTGCATGTATGTTCCCCTAGCCTCTCGTTCCACCCTTCTGCATGCTCTTCATTCGTCCCCCACCACCGGCCATATGGGTTTCTTTCATACCAAAACCCTCCTTGAATGCGACTTCTGGTAGCCTGGCCTCTCTACCTTTGTCAAGAATTTTATTGTAGGATGCACCCTTTGTTAACAATTGAAAATCAATACTCACCCCACCACCCCCCCGCTTACCCTGATCCCTTCATCCACCACACTCCCTTTCCGCCAGTTATCCATGGATCTCATCACCGATCTTCCCCTCTCCTCCGGGTTCAATTCTTTGCTGGTCGTGGTCAACCACAGCCTTATGAAGGGGGTAATTCTAATTCCTTGTCTCAAAACTATCGACACTGCTGGAGTTGCCCTCCTCTTTTTCAACCATGTGTTCAGAAGGTTCAGTCTCCATGACTCAATCATCTCTGATCGTGGCCCACAGTTCACCTCTGCCTTCACTCGAGAACTCGCCCACCTCCTCTATTACGATGTCCACTTCTCCACCACTTACCATCCACAGACTGACAGACAGATGGAACAGGTTAACCAGGAGATCGAAACCTACCTATGCATCTTCTGCATGAATCAACCGAACACCTGGTCATCATTCATTACCACAGCAGAGTTCCAACACAATTCCTCCCCCCATTCATCCACCAAAGCCTCCCCCTTCTCCCTCATGCTCGGCTATGAACCCTGTACCTATCCTCCTCTAGGAACCACGTTCATTCCTGCCCTCACAAACTGACTCTCCCACCTGGAAGAGTCTAGAAAGGAAGCCCTAGCAGCCCATGAATCAGCCCAATGTCTAATGACTCAACATGTCACCCGGAAGTTTACCCCCTGGAAGGTTGGAGATAAGGTCTGGTTAGAAGCGACTAATCTCTGCATTCCCTACCCTTCTAGAAAACTCGCCCTAAAATGCCTCAGACCTTTTGAGATTTCCCAGGTCTTATCACCACTTATCTACTGCCTTCATCTCCCACCAACATGGAAGATTCACAATGTCTTCCACACCACTCTTCTATTGCCACATTGATCTACCAAAGCACATGGACCTTCCTTTCCCACTCCACCACCTGATGTCATCGATGGTGAAGAAGAATATGAAGTAGACAGCATCCTCTCACACAAGGGCTCCCCTGGCCATTATCAGTACCTGACCACATGGAAGGGTTACTCAGCATCCAAGAACATATGGGAACTGGAGAGCAATCTCCATCATGCACAGACCATCCTCTCTAGATATAAAAAGGCTCATAAACTACAATAGAACAATGTCCCTTGCCTTTCTCCACTTGACCCTTTTTCTCCTAGCCTCCCTTCCACTTTTCAAATATGTACTCTATGCCTTCTTCCCAGTCTTCCACCTCCTCCTCCACGCACTCCATCATCTCTATTTCTTCACCTTTACGCTTGTATCCTGTTCAGCCTACCTTTCTTCCTGCTTCTTCTATTTCCACACTCTATGCCAGCATCCTCTCCACTCCCACCCTCATCCACACCATTGAAAATGATCCTCTGTTCCAAGAGGACAAGATCTCCCAGGAGCTAGTGCACCTCTTTTTTGATGCCTCTTCTTCCCAACATTTCCATTTTCAATCTGCCCCTTCCGATTTACCCACAAACTTTGGCCTTCCCCTTCACCTTTTGATCAATCATATTCTGGAACGTGTCCTTACTCTTCTTCATCTTCACAGCTTTCATGTGTTCATTGAACGACTTGAACCTTGCCTAGTCTACCCTATTTTTAGAAACATTTTCCTCTCCATGCCCATGGATGCTCGTGATCAATACCACTCTCTTCTTGCCACTATGCCCCAGTCTCCTCCCCCTTTAGTAGTTCCCCCTCCATCTTTCCCTCCCTTGTCTTCTCCTCCCCCTCTCCTCACTCACCTCTCCAGTCCTGCTCCACTGTCTCCTCTGTCCCCATCACCACCATCTGATGACTATTGTCTAGACCGAACCATCCTTGCCCACAACCGAGCCAACCTCTCTGTTGTCCATCTCCCCAGCAGACTGTAAGTCCTCTCCTCCACAACTCAGACTATCAAATCCCCTCTGGTACGCCCCCCAGCCACCCCCACTACATGTTGCTACCACTGTAACCTGCTGGGTCACTACCAAGATGATTGTCCAGAGTACTGTTGCCCTTCCTGCAACCTTGTCACCCCTGATCATCCTGCTTGCTGTTGCCTGGTTACCCATTGCTCATACTGCCTGTGCTGGGGCCATGGACCCTGATTCTGTCCCTCTTGAACATGCGCTCACTGCCACAAGGTTGGTCACATCATCGACGACTGTCCTATTGAACATTACACTATGGAACAAGCCACTGTGATTTACTCTGGACCACCTTCGCAGGCTGATGGACATTGAGATCTTTGAGCCTGGAGCTCAAGTGTACAAGGGGGGTAATGTTACGATTTCCTTGGTTTACTGTGGTCTCTTCTTTCTTTCTCTCCTTTGCCCTCGCCATTCTCCAGTCTTCGGTATGTTCTTCTACAATTATCTTCACTTCATTATCATCACAAGCGGCTCCAGTGTGAGCATATTACCTCTTTGACTTTTCTTTTATCTTTGTCATTATCACTTAGTCCTCCACAGCAATGATTGTCATCATTGCTTACTTAACTTCCGACTTCCTTTGCATTCTACGACATTCTATGCTTATGTGTCCCTTTTGCTCAGCTTGGTCTATGCACCATCTCTTCGAGTATATAAACCCTTAGTTCCTCACTTTGTATCTCCATTCTCGATCTGTGCAATATACGCATACTCTTGAGTCCACCCTAGCTCCTCAGGCCTCCTCAGGCATCATCATCCTTCATTGCCTTTGGGCCCTCTAGTCTTAGTCCATTCTCCTGAATGTATAGTCCCTTGTCCTTTGGGCTGAGTTGTACCTCTTCATGAGTGTCCTGCCCATCAGAACTTAGTCTCAACCACTTGAGGTACGCCCTGCATAACACCTTGACCTCACTAAGAAAAGTCACCCCTGGTCCTGGACCCCCACTTGCCAAAAGGCTTTTGAGCACCTCAAGGCAATGTTCACCTCTTAACCAACACTTAAACTCCCTGACCTCACTGCCCCCTTTGCCATCGCCACCAATGCCTCCAAGCATGCCTCAGGTGGAGTTCTCCTCCAACAAAACATCAATAGCGAATGGCAACCATGTGCCTATCTCTCCCAGACTTTCGGCCCAGCTGAACGCAACTATGACATTTATGACCACAAACTCCTCACCATCATATGTGCCCTTGATGCTTGGTGCCACTATCTCCTTGGTGCCCCCCACCCTGTCCAGGTCTTTACCGACCATAAAAATTTGACCTACTTCTGCCAACCATGCAAGCTGAACAGACATCAAGCCTGCTGGCTCCTCAAGCTTTCAGAATTTGATGTCCAGTTCTCCCATATTCCAGGTCACCACCTGTCTGCCCCTGATGCCCTCTCTCACCATCCTGACCATGTCCCTGCCCACAATGACAACAACAAAGACATCACCCTCCTACCCCTGACCCTCTTTGTCAATCTAATTGATGCTGAGCTGACCACCAAGGTCGCCACATCCTCCACCTCTGACCCCCTCATCCTTGACACCCTCAATGCCCTCCTCACCAAACTCCCCACCAAATTCCACTCTCACCTCTCCAACTGGAAATATGATGCTGGCATCCTCATCTACCAAGACCACATCTATATTCCCACCAACCCTGCTCTCCATCACTCCGTTGTTGCTTGCCACCATGACCATCCCACCGCCAGCCATCTGGGTATTCTTAAAACCTGCCAACTTGTTGCCTCTGAATTCTGGTGGCCTGGTCTTGCCTCCTTTGTCCGACAATACATTGCTGGTTGCGCTGTCTGTCAGCAACACAAAATGAATACACCCCCCACACACCCCCCCCTTTCCTCCATCCACTCCACCACCACCTGCCCCTTCCAACAGATCTCCTGTGACCTCATCACTGACCTCCCCATTTCCTCCAGCTTTGACTCTCTCTTGGTCATGGTTGACCATGGGCTTACAAAGGGGGTCATTCTCTGCCCTACCAAGAAGACTGTCAACACATTGGGGATCACAGCCCTTTTTTTCCACAAAGTCTTCCAATGATTTGGTCTATATGACAAAATCATCTCTGATAGAGGACCTCGATTTGCATCCACCTTTGCCAAAGAGCTCAGAAATCTTCTGGGCTATAAACTCGCCCTCTCCACTGCCTATCATCCCCAAACAGATGGAGAAACAGAATGAGTAAACCAAGAAATTGAAACATACCTCTCTATTTTCTGTGGGTCCAACCCTGCAGCCTGGGCAGAACACATCACCCTAGCCAAATTCACCCACAATCACCACCCTCATTCTGTCACAAACCAATCCTCATTCTATCTCATGATGGGATATGAACCCTGCCCCTTCCCCACAATCATCTTGGACTCTTCTATCCCTACCATGGAATCCCACCTAAAGCTTCTTTCTGCAGCACAAGAAGAAGCCCTTGCCTCTCATGAACTTGCTTGCCAGACAATGAAGGCCAGAAACTGGAAAACCTTCAAACCATTTAAGGTTGGTGACTGTCATATCCCTAAGTCCAACTCTGGTGCTCTGGACTAACTCCATTGAACTCCACTTCTGGACTTGTCTTTCTGTTCCTCTTGTCTCTGTTTTCTTCTTTCATATTTTCTCCATTTTACTTTGACATTGCACACAGAACTCTCCCATCGCTGTGCTTGCTACGTGAAGCACAGCTTGGACTTTTGTGTCTCCAGAGTATAACTCTGAGGGTTTATGCTTACTGATCACTTACTTCTCCGTTAGTAATTTGCTTCCATCCTCCATATATAAAGCCTCATCTCTCCATTGTAATACCTCAGTTCAAATATCACCTAAGTCTCTTCTCCTCTGAACTCCATTGGATTCCATCTCTGATACTCTTTATCCCACCCTCTGAAATACAAGGACATGAATGTACAGAGGCGCAGTGTGCTAGCCACATTGCTGAAGCCAAAGTCCTCCCTGCTCTGACCCAACTCCATACCCACCATCCTGTCCCCTTGTCTCCCGCACCTCTGACTGACTGGAGTAGAGCAGAGAAGCACTGGACTTGACAGTGACAAGGTCTGGCTAGAAGGACACAACCTCAAATGTTCCCTCCCAAATCCCAAGTTCACTGCTAAATGAGAAGGACCATTCACAATCACCACTGTCCTATCTCCTATCACATACAAACTCTGACTCCCATAGGCATGGAAAATCCACAACACATCCCACACTTCCCTCTTATCTCCTTATCTTGAGAACCCTGTCCACAGCTGGAACTACCCTTCTCCACCACTGGATCTCATAGATAACGTGGAACATTACAAAATCAAGAAAGTTCTTTGACACAAAGACACTCCATCTCAGAGACAATATCTGGTTTGATGGAAGGGCTATTCTGTGGAAGAAGACTCATGGCTTCCCAAAGCAGAGTTTGCCAACACCAAGGAAATCCTCCAGGACTATAAGAAAGCCCTGTGATATTCCCACTAGAATCATCCCTCCAGACCACAAACCACCGTGGATGCCTCCCACATCCCCACTTCTGCTCTTCCCTTCATCATGCATGGCGAGCTCGTCTACAACCCTTCCCCCATTGTTGACACCCTCCTCAACAGTGCCCTTCTCAACCCTCGCCTTGTCACCACCCTTGATTACATCATCACCCCCAATTCCCCTCTCAACTGTCTTCACAATGTTTACACCCATCACATGGCCATGCACAATGCCATCATTGGCCTCACTGAGCATGTCCCCATGAACCCAGATATTTGTGCACTCTTCACTCTTTTACAACAATCAGATCTCTGCCTTCACAACTCCCTTCTCGTCACCCTTACTCAATTAGGTCTAGGCAGTGTAGTTCAACAGATAGATGCTATCCTCCAAGACTGTTACAAACAATGAGCAGCAAGCAGATCTGTCTTTATTTCTTCCTTTCAACTATGCACTTAACTTCTCTTCTCAGTTTTACTGAATTCTGGGATCTGACAGCCCTTGGCTAGATGATCACTCACACCTGGCTTTCTATCCCTCTCCACAGCCAGATGAGTCATTCTTTGGTTTCCATGTTACCACTGATCATAGTCATGCCACTTAATTTTCCCACATTCCACTTTCAACATGGTGTGACTTATACCTTCCTGTTTAGGCCACAGTTACACTTCCCCTGTCATTGGATGCTCCATGCCACATTTGTTTGTGGTTACACATCTCCCCCATACTCCCACCAGATAACCCACGATAGCCCCATTTCATGTATGGCTCTGTCTGGGTATTTATATGCACCATGTATTAGTATTCTCTTCAGTTAGTTCTGTGCAATCCACACATAGTTTCTTCCTGTCCACAAGTCCTTGAGAGGATAGTGAGAAGCTTTGAACTTCTGATAGTCTTGCACCTCTATTTGAGTGTGCACTCAACAGTTAGGATCTGCGCATACATGTAACAGAAGAACTAACTCATTCCTCTGCCCCTGCTATTCAGCAGAAGGGCAAGAACTCATCCAACAATAGCCTATCAAGCACCAGAATCAAGTGACAAAGAACACACTTTCCATGAAACCAAGCCCCCATACATTGAGCATCAACAAACCCCTTCCCCTCTACCAGCTACTTGGCGAATCACTGGTCAACCTCCCCCTAACTCCTTATTCAGGCAAAGAAGGAGACAACCCTCAGTCACCCCTGAGCATATTCAGGCATCCCCAGGACAACTCACCCTGCCTATACTAACTCAAGAACAAGACTATGGATACTCGGACATCCTTATGGACCCTCCTACTCCCATGCAAACCATTGAACCCCTACAGATCAATGTCATTCCTGACCCCAACATCCCAATGCCTCCTACTACCCCTCAGAATGATCCTGCTAAGGAACATAAGGCAGAATGATGTGCCAGCCTTCCTGCCGATTTCTCTGGAGATGCATCTAACACATCTAGATAGCTTGCTTCCATGGAAGCCTACTTTGCCATGAATAACCATATTTATGATGATGACGTCTCGAGGATTTTCACTACCTTGAACAAGATAAATAAAGGAAGAGGAGGAGTGTTTTCAGAAAGTTGATATCCGAAAGCTCCAATCTCTACTTGGGCACTTTTCATTGATGACTTTAACAACACCTTCATACCTGTTGGAGAAAAAGAAAGGGCTCACAATGACCTATATGAAATGAAGCAGTCAGACTTCCTGGAACTGACTGAAAGTCAACTACCCACACACCTAAAGAGAGGAAACTTTGACACTTATGCTGCTACTTTCCGACTGAAAGTAGGAAAGAGTGGCCTGATTGCAGCCCACAATGAAATTTTGATCAATGTCCTATGAAGAGGAGTTGATTCTAAACTAGCTGACATAATGGCTACATTAGATCTTCAACCAACAAATTGGGACAAGTGGTTGAGCGCAGTGCAGTGGTTCAATGAGAACTTACTCCAGCTAAGGAGGATTCGCAACCCAAAGAGATTCCTCCCTCTCACTTATAGAGGATCCTCACAACCCTCATAGGATCCTAACACCATGGACATCAATACAATCCAACTCACCCCAGTAGAACAGGCTGAGCATATGAAGAACAACAAATGCTTTGTTTGCCATAGAGTCAGATGTCACTCTATGAATCATAAAGGAGATTTCAAGACTTGTCATTTCCCGCAGAAACAATGAGTAAATGCAGTAGAAACTGACCAAACTGATGCTCTCAGGGAATTCATCCAGAACACTAATCTTCCCAGGGATGAACTACTCCATATCCTGAAACTATGTGCATCAGAACCAACAGAACAAGTCTGTGCAGTGTGCATCGCCAATGATTCAGGTTTTTAAGGAGGAGAGAAGTAGCAATGTCTTCTCCTCCTCTTACAGTCACTCCTGTATTTGTATCAGGTATCCACTCTAGAGCAATCAAACTCCCCATTCACCTGAATGAACCTGGAGCTACCCAAATCATTGCAACAACTGCATTAGTGGACAGTAGTGCTACAGGATGTTTTGTTAACAAACATCTTGCACAAGCAAATCAATGGCATATGATCCACCTGAATACCCCAATCCAAGTACACAACATTGACAGCACCAACAACTGAAATGGCATGATCCGCCATCATGTCACATTAACATTAATGATCAGGGATCTTATGGAGAACCAATGATTCTTGGTCATAGATTGCAGAAATGAAGGAGTTATCCTAGGAATCAATTGGATACATGAAATGAGTCCTGATATAGATTGGGCAACCAGAACAATCACTCTCCCTGATCAACCAAAGACCAAGTATCAGGATCACATCCCCCAATGATATTTACTACAATACCTAAAACTTGACCCAGAAATCCATAATGAAATGCTCTATCAGAAAGTGTTACTACACAAGATCAGGAAGCTTACCATCTCCACTGAGTTGGCCCAACAAATGAAAGGAGAAGAACGACCTCTACCTCCAGAATACCAAGCGTATGCAGATGTTTTTGGTGAACTGAAACCTGGTGAACTCCTCCCACATAGATCCTACAATCACGCCATCAACCTCACCCCTTCCTTCATACCGAAAGTCACAAAGATCTACCCATTAAATCCAAAGGAAAGGGAGGCATGTAAAGAATTCATTGACGAACATCTGAAATCTGAGAAAATTAAACCTTCCAAGTCACCCCAAGCCTTGCCCTTCTTCTTTGTTCAAAAAAAAGATGGAGGACTCTGACCTTGCCAAGACTACAGATATCTCAATGAACATACTGTAAAAAATGCATACCCCCTTCTGCTGATCTCAGAGCTGATGGATAAGCTTAGAGGGTCGATGATTTTCACTAAAATGGATGTTCAATGGGGGTATAACAATGTCTGAATCAAACCAGCAGATACTTGGAAGGCTGCTTTCATCGCCCCTTTTGGTCTCTTTGAACCCCTTGTCATGTTCTTCAGAATGTGCAATTCCCCCCTGACCTTCCAGGCTCTAATGGATGATATTTTCCACAATATGGTAGCTGAGGGATGGCTCATCATCTACATGGATGACCTCATCATCCACTCTGATGATCAGTCTGAACATCACTGATGAACTCAACGTGTTCTCCAATGTATGTGGGAGCATAACCTTTTCCTGAAACTCTCTAAATGTTTCTTTAATGTCACCAAGGTTGAATATCTTAGGATGATCGTGTGCCCTGGACAAATAACTTTGGACCCTGCCAAACTTTCTGCTATATGTGACTAGGAACCACCAAAATCAGTAAAAGCCATGTGATCTTTCATTGGTTTCTGCAATTTCTACTGCAAGTTCGTCCCAAATTTTTCTACCCTGAGTCGACCTCTACATGACCTTACAAAAAAGGCTGCTCACTGGGACTGGTCCCCTGCTTGTCAGAAAGCTTTCTTGGCTCTTAGGGACGCTTTTATGAAACAGCCAGTCCTTCATCTTCCCAATCTGACTGACCCCTTTTGGGTTATGACCGATGCATCCCTCATAGCATCAGGGGCCATCCTCATGCAGAAGGATGCCAACAGAGATCTCCATCCCTGCTCCTACTTCTCCAAAACTTTCATCCTGGAGGAGTGTAATTATGACATCTATGATCGGAAACTACTTGCAGTCATCCAAGCCTTGGAGGAATGGCACCATTACCTTATGGAAACCACTCATAAGGTCACTGTCATCACTGACCACAAAAACCTCACCTATTTCAAACAGCCACATAAACTCTCCCAATGCCAGGCTCAGTGGATGCTGTTCTTGCAGGACTTTGATCTAGTGTTTCACCACACACCCAGGGCCTCTATGGGTCCAGCCAATGCCCTGTCCTGCCTGCCTGATGTGGATGTCCACAACAACAACCAGGATGTCACCTTGTTATCTATGGCCTACTTTGTCCAGGCATTGGATACCACACTCACTATGAAAATTGCATCCTCCACCCCATCCAATCCTTTGGTGGTGGATGCCTTGGCGGCCCTGGACCAAGGCCACTCACTGTTACCCAGAACCTCTTGGCAGGATTGGCATTTCACTGAGGGGCTACTTTACTTCCACAACCAGCTGTACATCCCCAAGCCAGCTCGCCTCTCCTTGGTGTGAGTGATCCACAAATCCCTGAATGGAGGACATGGGGGATTCTTCCACCTCCTCCATCACATCCAGTGTGATGATTGGTGGCTGGGCCTCTCTACTTTCCTCTGTCACTTTGTCGCCAGCTGTGCCATCTGTTAGGCCAACAAGGTGCTCACTCACCCTACTGTTCCTCTACTGGCCCCTATCCCATCTGCAGCTACACACCCCTTCCAACAATTGTCTGTTGACCTCATCACTGCTCTTCCCCTTTCTGCTGGGTTTGACTCTGTACTGGTTGTGGTCAACCATGGCCTCACTAAGGGGGTAATTTTCCTTCCTTGCTATTCATCAATTGATGCCGCCGGCGTGGCAACTCTCTTCTTCAAACACATCTTCCCTTGCTTTGGCCTGCATGATAAATGCATTTCAGATCAAGGTCCCCAATTTGCATCAGCATTCACCAGAGAACTCTCCCGCCTTCTACAATATGACCTCACCCTTTCCACTGCTTACCATCCTCAAACCAATAGAGAAATGGAACAGGTCAACCAGGAACTAGAAACATATCTCCGAATCTTTTGCCAAGGACAACCCCACACCTGGTCCAATCTCCTTTCCATGGCAGAATTCATGCACAATTCCACAGTCCATTCAGTGACCAAGCAAACCCCTTTCTCACTAATGATGGGTTATAAACCCAAAGCATATCCAGGCATCAGACAAACCTTCCTACCTGCCCTCGAGCAACGGCTTCCTATCCTCAACACCACCTGAGAAGAAGTGCAGCAGGCCCATCAGGTGGCATGACAGGTGATGGCAGAAAGGGTCTGATCTTTCTACAAACCATGGAAAGTAGGTGATAAGGTATGGCTAGACAACCACAATCTAAAGCTATACTATGCCTCTAGGAAGCTCTCTCCACAAAGAGAAGGTCCCTTCAAGATAACCCAGGTTCTTTCTCCAATTACCTTTAAGCTGAAACTTCCCCCAACCTGGCAGATACATCCAGTATTCCACATCAATTTGTTATACCCCTATAAGGAAACTGCCAAGCATGGACCCAATTATATCAACCCTCTAGCTGAACACATTGATGGAGAAGACCAATATGAGGTAGATCAAATTCTTGCTCATTGAGGTACCGCAGCACGAAGGCAGTACTTGATCCGATGGAAGGGTTACTCCTCCACCGAAAACACTTGGGAACCAGAATGCAACCTGGCAGATTCCCACAAACTCCTTTGGGCATATAAGGATGCATGACCCAAGGACTTTCTCCCAGCCAGTCAAAGAAGAAAGAGAATGTAGTACCCCAGTCTAGCTCACTTAAATAGCGCTATGTTTCCCATTCCCCCCTTCATCACCTCGTTCCTCCTGGTTTCCTTTGTTTTTATTCTCTTCCCCTTCATCTTAGTTCTTCTTTGCCTGTGGGACACCCATTGCTGCCTTGTTTCCCGAAGAGTCAACACCTGCTACGCCCTCACCCCTGCCACTGTCTTATACCAGCACTGCTTCCCAAACTGGGACCAGCCCATCCAGGACCAACCACCCATTCCTACTCTCATCATAGACCATGCGCAAGCATGGTGTTCCTCAATCAAATTCCCTGATGTGGTAAGCGAGAATGACAGAGGGTGGGGATCAGCCTTGGGAAATGCCTGGTGACTGCCCACATTCACCCCTTTCTACTTCTACCCACCCTTTTTGGCATTATTTAGACTTCATCCTTTCTGATCTGTCACTTTATCAGCCAATTGGCAGACATTTATGTGATGCTGTTCTCCCTATGCAACCTTTGTCTCATCCTCTGGCTGTGGGAGATAATCTGCCACTGCGTCTCAATTGTCTCACTTGCCCTCAGCTGGTCAATTTTCTGTTCAACCTTCTACAAGATCCTGCTGTTGTTTTTGTACTAGAAGATGTTCCATTTTTCCAAGAGTCATTCTACCTACTGATTGTCATTTGCCTCTCCAGATTTTACTTTATCACCCAACACTCTCTCATTGCACTCCTCCCTCACCTCTCTTACAAAGAGGATACCCAGGTAGAGATAAATGCCAAAGTTGCCTGCTCATCCATTTCCTCAGCACAAGAAATGATTGGTGACCTCGCATTGCTTGCAGGACTCCCATGGGCGATTCACAACCTCCCCAGGGAGTTGGTTCTCCCACATCTCCGACTCCAGCTCTTCCTCCTCACAGAGGATGAGTGACGCTTTTACCTGTTTTCAGACATGCCAACCTCCCCTGATCAATGGGTTCATGTGAGTAGAACCTTTGGGAATGGAGAACTTTCCCCAGGACATACAATGCAACCAACCACCCTGCAGCTACCTACCTCACCACATAACTTTGTCCCAGTTCGTCCAGACACTCCCAGACCTAACCCCCACACCCCTGACTCAACCTACCCACCAATTCCTATCCCACCTCTGCAACCCACCTGTGTCAGAGTTTACATCCAATGAGCTCGCCTCTCTTCAAAGCTGGTTTGCCATTGCCCTCTTAGCCATGAACGAAATGCTGCGGGATCAAGCTCAATCACTGGTGGACTACATGATGAAGATCAGTGGGAAAGCTCCTCTGATCAATCCTCCCCCTCTAAGTCTAGGGCATCTCACCAGGGGCAATCGCTTTGCTTCACCTGTGGGGCCACTAATCACTATCGATCCAATTGTCAACACTACTGTTATGAAAATGTGACCAGAGCTGGGATCAAACCAGCAACCTCCTAGTTGTATACCAGGTGCTCTAACCACTGAGCTATATGGCTGAGGTACCAGTGTCAGTGCTCAGGGGGTTAGACCAGCACTATAGAGGGATGACTCCAATGGGATGCTTTGCCATTGGGTCTTACACTATGCCCTAGGTCTTATTGCAATGCACAGATTACACATTCCCAACAACTACTGCTACCCTTACTGCCACCTTTCCGCTCCTGGGCATCCCCAATACACTTGTCCACAATGCCTTTGCCCTAGATGTGGACTTGCAGGACACTCAGATCCTTTCTGTTCAACAACAACAATGCCAGACCCCCCTACCAATGACAACGCCAGTGAGGAGTATCACTCCAGTCAGGAGGATGTTATCTGAGTCAGTGCCTCCGATCTGTGCTGGAAGTATTGTTATAAACAATAAGCAGTAAGCAGATCCATCTTATTTCTTCCTTTCAACTATACACTTAACTTCTTTTCTCAGTTTTACCAAATTCTAGGATCTGACAGCCCTTTGCTAGATGATCACTCATACCTGGCTTTCTATCCCTCTCCACAGCCAGATGAGTCATTCTTTGGTTTCCATGTTACCACTGATCACAGTCATGCCACTTAATTTTCCCACATTCCACTTTCAACACAGTGCGACTTACACCTTCCTGTTTAGGCCACAGTTACACTTCCCCTGTCATTGGATGCTTACTCCTCTATGCCACATTTGTTTGCAGTTATGCGTCTCCCCCATACTCCCACCAGATAACCCATGATAGCCCCATTTCATGTATGGCTCTGTCTGGGTATTTATATGCACCATGTATTAGTATTCTCTTCAGTTAGTTCTGTGCAATCCATGCATAGTTTCTTCCTGTCCATGAGTCCTCAAGAGGATAGTGAGAAGCTTTGAACTTCTGATAGTCTCGCACCTCTATTTGAGTGTGTGCTCGACAGTTAGGATCTGTGCATACACATAACAGGGACTTTGGAAACAAATCCCCCACTTTCCCCTCATTCATTGCCATCAATGATGCCCATCCAACCATGACCTCTGAGGAGACCACTATCAATCAGGAGGATGAACCCCTTTCTGACTCCCACCTCTGGTACTGGCAAGCCTGCCTGCACTGCCACCATCTCAGTCACAACACACTCCATTGCAAACAATACATATGCCCCAGATGTTCAACCACTGCACCTGGCCATACCCTCACTAATTACATGGGACCTCCCTGTGACACTTTACCAGACTCCTCCCCTGATTCCTCACAATGGAGCACTCCATCCCCACCTCCTTGTCCTCATCCTTACCATCACCCCTCTCACTGTTTCGCTTCTAAATCCACCCAGCATCCACCCCCACCACCTTACCCAATATCCCCTTCCTTTTCTAACCCTGACTTATGGTCCCCCACTGAGGCCCCTTCATCCCAAGCTTTCTCCCCTGGGTAGACCCTGAATTCTCATCCCAATGTTGAACATCTCTCCCCTTCCCCATCCCCTGAACCCACCATTCCACCTCATCTCAACCCTATGGATCCTTGTTGCACTATACTTGAATACATGGGCTTTACCATCAATGCTGAAACATGCCCCCTGGGCTATTCTGACTTCCCTGCCCTCCACCTCCTTCTCATTGCACAACACAATAGCACCAATGGCCTTCCCTTAAATGCCACCTATCATGACCTTGGTGAAATCTTTAATTTCTCAATGCACATGAGACCTGGGAATGCTTCAATCCTCATGGCCCACTTTCATACAATGGCTTAGAACTCCCCATTGCCCTCCCTGCCACTGAAGAACAGATCCATCAGGAAATGGAACAATCAGCTGAAACCAGGAGGTTTCTTCAATGAGAGTAGAAAGGGGGTAGTGTTACAATTCCTTTTTCTTCATCTTCACATGCTTCATTTTACTCTCTCACCCAGTCATATCACACACCACATGGATGTCATTTCCACTAAGTCAGCATGTCTTGCACACAGGACTTCTCTTCTATTCCATGGTCTTCTCTTTTCCCATTGACTCATTTTGATTACCTATGCTTCATCATCCTTTTCCCACTGACTCATTACCTATGACTCATTATCTCTGATATGCTATCAGCACAGCTTGGTCTGTGCACACTCCCATACATATATAAACCCAAGTACTTAGGCCAGTATTCCCTAAGCTAGTCTTACTCAATCTAGCCTCATTTACCTCAGACCCCCTCGATCCACCAAGCAAGCCTTGCTTCTTGGCCAGCCCCTCAAACCTTGAACCCACCTAGTGACTACTGTCCTAGTGCAGCCCTAGCCTCAACCTGCTAAGCAACTCTTGTCCTTACAGTATAACCTCATACCCACTGAACTATTGACTGGACTTTGAGTCTACATTCAATGCTACCCATGCCAAATGTAACAATCTCCATATCTTTGCCAAGGTGAACCCCATACATGGTCTGACATCCTTCCCATGGCAGAATTTGTACACAACTTGGCAGTACACTCTGTGATCAAGCAAACCCCTTTCTTACTAATGATGGATTACAAACCATGGGCATATCCAGCCATCAGACAAACATTCTTGCCAGCCCTGGAGTAATGGCTGACTATTCTCAATAAAGCCTAAGAGGAAGCACAGCAAGCCCATCAAGTAGCATGACAGGCTATGATAGAAAGAGTCCAATCGTCTTACAAACCATGGAAAGTAGACAATAAGGTATGGTTGGACAATCAAAACCTCAAACTACATTACACCTCTAGAAAAATTGCCCCACAACAAAAGGGGCCCTTTGAGATCACCTAGGTCATATTCTCAGTCACCTTCAAACTCAATCTTCCCCCTACTTGGCAAATACACCCTATGTTCTACACAAGTCTGTTACATTCATATAAGGAAATCACAGAACATGGACCCAATTACATTAACCCACCACCTCAACAGGTGGATGGAGAAGACCAATACAAGGTAGATCAAATTCTTGCTCATTAAGGTACTACAGCACAAAAACAATACCTGATCTGATGGAAGGGTTACTTATCCACCAAAAACACCTAGGAACTGGAATGCAATCTGACAGATTCCCACAAACTCCTTCGGACACATAAAGCTGTGCAACCTAAGGATTTCCCCTCAGCTGGCTGAAGAAGAAAGAAGGCATAGTACATCTCAACCCCTACAATAAATAGTGCCATGATTTTCCTCTCCCCTTCTCTCATCACCTTCCTTCTGATTTTCTTCATTTGCATCTTCATCCCTTTTCTGGTAGTTCTTCTTTGCTTGTGGGACACTCATCACTGTCTCATTTCCCAATGCACCAACACCCACTACATGCTCATCCCCACCACCATCATCTATCAACTCCCTTCTCAGAATTGGGACCTTCCTGCTCAGGATCAACCTACTACCCCTTGCTTGATCATTGACTACATGCAAGCATGGTGTTTCTCAATCAAATTCCCTGACTCAGCAGAGGAGAACGACATAGGATGGGGAGTGTTACAAACATGGAATATCTGCCAGACGAGTCTCGCTTTCTCCCTTTCGACTATGCGCTCAACTTCTCCTCTCAGTTTTATCGTGTTCCTGGATTGGACAGCCCTTGGCTAGACGATCGCTCATACCCGGCTTTCTTCTTTTCTCCACAGCCGGATGAGCCCTCCTTTTATCACTCTGATGTCATTGATCGCAGCCGGACCACTTAACTTTCCCACGATCTGTTCGTGGTACGGTACGACGTACACCTTCCATTTATGGCTTACCGACAATCTCTCTTATTCATCGGACGCTTACTCCTCCGTGCCGCATTTGTTCGCGGTTACGTGTCTCTCCATATTCACACTAGATATCTCACGTTTGCCCTCAATCGTGTACAGCTCTGTCTGGGTATTTATACACGCCGTGTACTTGTAGTTTAGCCAGTTAGTTCTGTGCAATCCACGCGTAGTTTCTTGCTGTCCACGAGTCCTTCATAGGATTAGTGAGATCCATCCTTCGAGACAGTCTCGCACCACTAGTAGAGTGTGCGCTCGACAGTTAGGTTCTACGCGTCCGCGTAACAAAAGAACTAACTCGTCCCTCCGCCCCTGCTACTTAGCAGAAGGGCGAGAACCAACCCAATCACGGCCTATCGCGCACCGGAATCCAGTGACGAAGAACACCCCTCCCGCGAAACCAAGTTCCAGTACTCCGGACACCAACCTCCTTCCCCTTCACCTGCCACTAGATGGGTCTCAGGTCGACCTCCACCCAATCCTCTCTTCGGACAACGAAGAAGACAACCTTCGGTCACCCCAGAGCACATCCAAGCCTCCCCAGGACAACCTGCCCCGCCTATATTAACCCAAGAACAGGACTACGGGTATTCAGACGTGTTCATAGACCTTCCTAGTTCTCCGGCACCCCCAATAGAACCCCCACAGATTCACATCGTCCCGGACCCCGATATTCAAATGCCTCCCACCACTCCCCAGAATGATCCCAGCGAAGAACATAAGGCTGAACGACGCGCCGGCCTTCCCGCTGATTTCTCTGGAGATCCGTCAGATGCCTCACGATGGATCGCATCTATAGAGGCATATTTCACCATGAATAGTCACATCTACGACGACGATGTCTCAAGGATTCTTACCACCTTGAACAAGATGAACAAAGGAAGAGGAGGAGTATTCGCAGAAAGCTGGTACCCGAAAGCCCCAATTTCGACTTGGGCCCTGTTCCTTGATGATTTCAATAACACCTTCGTCCCCGTTGGAGAGAAAGAAAGAGCTCGCAATGACCTCTACGAGATGAAACAATTGGATTTCCCAGAACCGACCGAGAGTCGACTACCCTCTCACCTGAAACGAGGAAACTTCGACGCCTACGCAGCTACTTTCCGATTAAAAGTAGGAAAAAGTGGCCTCATCGCAGCCCACGACGACATCTTAATCGACGTCCTACGAAGAGGAGTCGATTCCAAGCTGGCTGATATGATGACCACCTTGGATCCGCAACCAACCAGCTGGGACAAGTGGTTGAGCGCAGTGCAACGGTTTAACGAAAACCTACTTCGTCTACAACGAATTCGTGATCCAAAGAGATTCCTCCCTCTTACTTATGGAGGAACCTCCCGCCCTCAAAGAGACCCTAACGCGATGGATATTGATACCATCCGACTTACCCCAGTAGAGCGAGCGGAACATATGAAAAACAACAAATGCTTCGTTTGCCATAGAATCGGTTGTAGGTCAACCAACCATAAAGGGGACCCTAGGACTCGTCGTTTCCCTCAGAAACAACGAGTTAATGCAGTTGAAACCAACCAAACCGATGCACTAGGGGAATTTATCCAGAACACGGACCTTCCGAGGGACGAACTACTCCGCATCCTAAAGCTATGTGCTCCGGAACCAACGGAACAAGTCCGCATGGTGCAAACTAGTGGCGAGCAGGGTTTTTAAAGAGGAGGGAAGTAGCAATGTCTTTTCCTCCTCACAAGGTCGCTCCTGTATTTGTATCAGGTATCCACTCTAGAGCAATTAAACTCCCCATTCACCTGAACGACGCAGAAACCACCAAAACCATTGCAACCACCGCCCTTGTAGACAGCGGAGCTACGGGATGCTTTGTTAACAAACACCTCGCATTGGCCAATCAATGGCGAATGACCCGGTTGAAAACTCCTATCCAAGCCCATAACATAGATGGCACCGAAAATCGGAACAGCATGATCCGCCATTCCGTAACGTTAACCATGACCCTGGGAGATCTGACGGAAGATCGACAGTTCCTAGTCATCAACTGCGGAAATGAAGGGGTTATCTTGGGAATCAATTGGTTACGAGAAGTGAACCCAAATATAGATTGGACCACGGGGAAGATCACCATCCC
Source organism: Boletellus ananas (assembly GCA_038089895.1). Classification (NCBI taxonomy): domain Eukaryota; kingdom Fungi; phylum Basidiomycota; class Agaricomycetes; order Boletales; family Boletaceae; genus Boletellus; species Boletellus ananas. The sequence goes on along the minus strand of JBBPLS010000201.1, from coordinate 15,164 downwards.
TGACCGACCTCGAGCTAAAGTAGGAGACCCTCTCGCACAACGATATCTATTACGATATCTCAACTTGGACCCCGAGCTCCATAATGAGAAACTATACCAGCAGGCTCTCTTACATAAAATCGGGAAACTCACTATCTCAACCGAACTTGCCCAACAAACAAAAGGGGAAGAACGACCTCTTCCAATGGAATATCAAGCCTACGCTGATGTATTTGACGAACCAAAGCCGGGCGAACTCCCTCCACAACGGGCATACGATCATGCTATAGACCTCGCCCCCACCTTCGTACCTAAGGTGGCAAAGATTTACCCTCTGAATCCAAAGGAGATGCAAGCGTGCAAGGAGTTCGTTGACGAACATTTAAAATCTGGCAAAATTAAACCCTCCAAATCTCCTCAAGCCTCCCCATTCTTCTTCGTTCAAAAAAAGGATGGAGGGCTTAGGCCTTGTCAGGACTATCGGTACCTCAACGAGCATACCATCAAAAACGCTTACCCACTTCCTCTTATCTCTGAACTAATGGATAAACTCCGCGGATCAACCATATTCACCAAGATGGATGTCCGCTGGGGATATAACAATGTCCGCATCAAATCAGAAGATACTTGGAAGGCCGCGTTCATCACCCCTTTTGGTCTCTTTGAACCCCTGGTCATGTTCTTTGGCATGTGCAACTCGCCCCCCACTTTTCAGGCATTGATGGACGACATCTTTCACGATATGGTAACGGAGGGATGGCACATTATCTATATGGATGACCTGATCATCCACTCGGATAACCAAGAGGAACATCATCGACAAACCCGGAGGGTCCTCCAACGGATGAGGGAACATAATCTTTTCCTCAAACCCTCTAAATGTTTCTTCAATGTCTCGGAGGTGGAATACTTGGGCATGATCGTACGACCCGGCGAGATTACGTTAGACCCAGCCAAACTTTCCGCCATTTGCGATTGGCAACCCCCTAAATCTGTGAAGGCGGTTCGATCCTTCATTGGTTTTTGTAATTTTTATCGCAAATTCATCCCTAATTTCTCCGCACTCTGTCGACCCCTCCACGATCTCACTAAGAAATCCGCCCCTTGGAATTGGTCTCCGGAATGCCAAACAGCTTTTGAAGCTCTCTGCACGGCCTTCACACGGAAACCTGTCCTACGTCTCCCGAATCCGGCTAAACCCTTTTGGGTCATGACCGACGCATCCCTTGTAGCCTCGGGAGCCGTCCTCATGCAGAAAGACGCCAACGGAGACCTCCATCCCTGCTGCTTCTTTTCTAAATCCTTTTCCCCGGAGGAACGGAATTATGATATCTATGATAGGGAGCTACTCGCGGTCATTCGCGCCCTGGAGGAATGGCATCACTACCTGACGGGAATAGATCACCAAGTCACCATCCTGACGGATCATAAAAATCTTGCCTATTTCAAACAGCCCCATAAACTCTCTCAGCGTCAGGCCCATTGGATGTTGTTTCTCCAGGACTTTGATTTGGCATTTCTCCACACCCCGGGCTCCACTATGGGACCTGCCGATGCTCTCTCTCGCCTGCCTGATGTGGACGCGCGGGAGGATAACCAGGATGTCACCCTGTTGTCTGCCGACCATTTCATCCGAGTGATTGACACCGCATTGACGGAGAAAATCGCCTCCTCCACACCGTCCGATCCGCTAGTGGTGGATGCCTTGGCCGCCCTAGATCAAGGTCGTTCGTTGCTGCCCCGTGCCGCTCGGCAGGATTGGCATTTCACTGATGGTCTGCTGTATTTCCGACACCGTCTGTACATCCCCGAACCGGCTCGCCTCCCTTTGGTCAGATCCATCCACGAATCTCCCGCTGGGGCACACGGCGGCTTCTTCCGACTTCTCCACCTAGTGCAGCGAGATTATTGGTGGCCGGGCTTGTCCACTTTCTTGCGCCGTCTGCCAGGCGAACAAGGTCCTGACCCATCCGACTGTCCCGCCACTGGTCCCCATTCCGTCTGTGGCGACGCGCCCATTCCAGCAACTGTCGGTTGACCTGATCACCGCACTACCCCTCTCAGCTGGCCTCGACTCTGTTTTGGTCGTGGTCGACCATGGGCTTACAAAGGGGGTAATTTTCATCCCCTGTCTCTCGTCCATTGACGCCACAGGCGTGGCCGCCCTCTTCTTCAAGCATGTTTTCCCACGTTTCGGCCTACATGACAAATGCATCTCCGATAGGGGACCCCAATTCGCCTCGGCCTTTGCTAGGGAGCTCTCTCGCCTTCTGCAATATGACCTTGCCCTTTCCACTGCATATCACCCACAAACCGACGGCGAAACCGAACGAGTAAACCAGGAATTGGAAACCTACCTTCGGATCTTCTGTCAGGGACAGCCTCACAACTGGACAGACCTCCTCCCCATGGTGGAATTTGCTCACAATTCCGCAGTCCACTCCGTGACCAAGCAAACCCCTTTCTCACTAATGATGGGTTACGAACCCAGAGCATATCCCGCGATCAGACAAACATTTCTACCGGCCCTTGAGCAACGCCTTACTATTCTCAACACCGCCCGAGAAGAAGCGCAGCAGGCCCATCAGGTGGCACGACAAGCTATGACAGAAAAGGTCCGATCCTCGTACAAACCATGGAAGGTGGGCGATAAGGTATGGTTGGACAATCGCAACCTCAAACTACACTATGCCTCTCGGAAATTATCCCCTCGACGAGAAGGCCCCTTCGAGATTGTACAAGTCTTATCGCCGGTCACGTTCAAATTGAAACTTCCCCCAACTTGGCGGATACATCCGGTGTTCCACGCCAACCTGTTACACCCCTATAAGGAAACTGCCGAACACGGACCCAATTACATCAATCCCCCGCCTGAGCACATCGACGGAGAAGACCAATATGAGGTAGATCAAATTCTTGCTCATCAAGGGACCGCAGCATGAAGGCAGTACTTGATCCGATGGAAGGGTTACTCATCCGCTGAGAACACCTGGGAACCAGAGCGGAATCTGACCGATTCCCACGAACTCCTTCAGGCATATAAGGCCGCCCGACCCAAGGACTTCCCTCCAACCGGCCGAAGAAGAAAGAGAACGTAGTACACCTTTCGCCTTTTCCTTAAATACCAGCATGTTTCCGCTTTCCTCTTGGTTCATTTTGCTTCTCCTTATTTTGTTTGTTTTTATCCTCTTTCCTTTCTCTTTAGTACTCCTTTGTCTGTGGGACGCCCATCGCCGCCTCGTTGCTCGAAGAGTAAACACCAGATACGCCCTCACCCCCGCCGCCGTCCTCTATCAGCATCGTTCCCAGAATTGGGAACAACCCGTCCAGGACCAACCTCCGGTCCCGACCCTCATCATCGACCGTGCGCAAGCGTGGTGCTTCTCGGTCGAATTCCCGGACGAGGCCACTACCAACGACGGAGGGTGGGGAAACGCTTTGGAGAACGGGTGGTGACTCCCCACATTCATCTTTCACTATTCATCCCTTTTGGCATTACTTAGATTCGCTTCTTTCCGATCTACCACGTTACCAACCGATCGGCAGACATTTACGCAACCATATACTCCCTATGCAACCTCTGTCTCGTCCTCTGGCTGTGGGAGATAACCCGCCGCTTCGCCTTAACCGTCTCAATCGCCCTCAGTTGGTTAATTTTTTGTTCAACCTTCTCCAGGATCCTGCTATTGTTTTTGCGCTAGAAGACGTCCCTTTCTTCCAGGAATCATTCTATTTGCCAATTGTTATCCGACTCTCTGGCTTCTATTTCATTACCCAACGATCGCTCGTCGCCCTTCTCCCTCGCCTCTCCTACGAAAACGACACGCGAGTAGAGGTCAATGCCGAGGTTGCCTGCTCATCCATCGCCTCCGCACGAGAAACCATCGGGGACCTCGCGTTACTTGCAGGACTCCCAAGGGCGATTCGCGACCTCCCCCGCGAACTGGTACTTCCACACCTTCGACTCCGCCTCACTCTCCTCACAGAGGACAAACGACGCTTCTACCTCTTCCCGGACTCGCCGACTTCCTCCGACCGATGGATTCACGTGGGTGGAACCACTGAGACTGGAGAACTTTCCCCCGGACATCCGACACAACCAACCACCCCACGGGTACCTACCCCGACCCATAACTTTGTCCCAGTTCGTCCAGACACTCCCCGACCAGACCCAAGTACCCCCAACTCAATCCCACTTCCTGTCCCACCTCCGCGACCCACCCGTGTCAGAATTTACACCCGCCGAGCTCATCGCTCTCCGGGGTTGGTTCGCCATGGCCTTGCTAGCCATGAACGAAGCACCGCAGGGTCAGGCACAATCGCTAGTGGATTACATGATGAGGATGAGTGGAACAGCTCCTCCAGTCAATCCTCCCCCTCTAAGTCTAGGGCATCTCGAAGGGGGCAGTCGCTTTGCTTCACCTGTGGGGCCACTACTCACTTTAGATCCCACTGTCGACGTTACCGCTGCCCTTACTGCCACGTTTCCGCTCCCGGGCATCCCCAATACGCTTGTCCACAACGCCTTTGTCCTGGGTGCGGCCTCGCAGGACACTCTGACCCTTTCTGTTCGACAACGTCAGCAAATGACTCCACTCCCGCTCACAGCTCCGACGAGGAGTTCCACTCCGGTGGGGAGGATGTTATCTGAGTCGGTGCCTCCGATCTGCACAGGGGGTAATGTTACAAACATGGAATATCTGCCAGACAAGTCTCGCTTTCTCCCTTTCGACTATGCGCTCAACTTCTCCTCTCAGTTTTATCATGTTCCCGGATTGGACAGCCCTTGGCTAGACGATCGCTCATACCCGGCTTTCTTCTTTTCTCCACAGCCGGATGAGCCCTCCTTTTATCACTCTGATGTCATTGATCGCAGCCGGGCCACTTAACTTTCCCACGATCTGTTCGTGGTACGGTACGACGTACACCTTCCATTTATGGCTTACCGACAATCTCTCTTATTCATCGGACGCTTACTCCTCCGTGCCGCATTTGTTCACGGTTACGCATCTCCCCATATTCACACTAGATATCTCACGTTTGCCCTCAATCGTGTACAGCTCTGTCTGGGTATTTATACGCGCCGTGTACTTGTAGTTTAGCCAGTTAGTTCTGCGCAATCCACGCGTAGTTTCTTGCTGTCCACGAGTCCTTCATAGGATTAGTGAGATCCATCCTTCGAGACAGTCTCGCACCACTAGTAGAGTGTGCGCTCGACAGTTAGGTTCTACGCGTCCGCGTAACAGGGAGCTGCTTGAGGAAATGCCTGGTAATCCCTCTGCCTCACTTTCCCCTTTTAATTCACATCCTTTCTGGCAATATTTAGATGTTCTTCTTTCTGATTTACCCACTTATCAGCCAATTGGCAGACATCTATGTGACACTGTTTTACCTATACAACTCCCCTCTCATCCTTTGGCTGTGGGAGATAATCCACCTCTGTGCCTCAATCATCTCACTCGCCCTCAGCTGGTTAATTTTCTGTTTGACCTTCTCAGAGATCCTACTATTGTTTTTGCACTAGAAGACATCCCCTTCTTTCAAGAATCCCCTTACCTCCCACTGATCATCTGTCTGTCAGGATTCTACTTTATCACTCAAAGATCACTCATTGTGCTCCTCTCCCATCTTGCCCACACAGAGGAAACATTAGTTGAAATCAATGCCAAAGTCATCTGCTCCTCCATCACATCAGCCAGGGAGATGATCAGGGACCTCACCCTATTGGCAGGACTCCTGAGGACAATTCATGATCTCCCCAGAGAACTGGTTCTACCACATGTCAGACTCCACCTCTCCCTCCTTACTAATGATGAATGACAGTTTTATTTATTCCCTGATTCCCCTGGACCCTCTGAACACTGGGTTCACATGGATGGAACCACTGGGAGTGGGAAAATTTCCCCAGGACATTCAACACAACCAACCAGCCTGTGGATATCTACCCCACTGCATAACTTTGTCCCAGTTCATCCAGACACTCTCTGACCAGACCCCTGCACATCCAACTCCACACATGCTCCCATCCCCATCCTGCCACTGCAACCCACTCATGTCAGAATTTACACCAGAAGAGCTCAACTCTCTCTAAAGCTGGTTTGCTCTAGTCCTAGCAGCCCTGAACAATACACCAAAGAATCAAGCCTAACCCCTTGTAGATCACATGATGTGAATCAGCAGAAGAGCTCCCCTGATCAATCCTCCCCCTCTAAGTCTAATGCATCTTGAAGGGGGTAGTCACTTTGCTTCACCTGTGGGTCCACTCATCACTTTAGATCCAATTGTCAACACTACCACTGCCCTTATTGCCACCTTTCCACTCCCAGGCATTCCCAATATGTTTGTCCACAATGCCTTTGCCCTCAATGCAGCAACTCTAGACATTCTGACCCTTTCTGTCCTCAGTCACCAGTGACAGGTCATGATGCCAGCGATGACCCCAGTGAGGAGTTCTACTCTGGTGGAAGGCTATCTGAGTTGGTGCCTCAATCTAATGACAGGGGTATTGTTACAAACATAGAATGATGAGTGGATTCACTCCCTTATCTTCCTTTTGATTATGCACTTAACTTCTCTTTGCAGTATTATTGTGTCCTGGGATCAGACAGCCCCTGGCTGGATGATCACTCATACCTAGCCTCCCCTTTTGATCCTTAGCCAGATGAGTCACCTTTGGTTTCCATGTTACTGCTGATTGAGGTCACATCACTATATTTTCCCACATTCCCATTCTGATATGACACAACTTACACCTTCCTCTTTTATTCATGGTTACACTTCCCCTGTCTATGGATGCTTACTCCTCCATACCACATTCATTTGTAGTTACACATCTCCCCCATATTCATACTAGATATCTCACATTCACCCTAAACCATGTACAGCTCTACCTAGGTATTTATATGCACCTTGTACTTGTACTCTCTTCAGTTAGTTCTGCACAATCTACACATAGTTTTGACCTGTCCACAAGTCCACAAGTCCTCAAGAGGATAGTGTGATCCTTTAACTTTTATTAAGTCTCACACCACTTGTTGAGTGTGCACTCAACAGTTAGGTTCTGCATGTATGCATAACAACAAGTGTCAAAGATTAAAGCATACTACACTCTTAATCAAGGTAAAAGTTAATCCAGACCTTCCGGTTTACTTTTGGTTTATTATAGGAAACTATGGTAGTAAAGGTAATACCAAGTCCTAATAACACTTGGTAATAACCCAGATTAACAATCCTAACCTAATCAAACCAAGGCAGGATTATCCTAATGACACTATTAGGATCACTATTAAGCATCTAAACCTAATGAGATCTAAAATCCATTAGAGATCAACATAGCATGACTTAATATGACTCACCATGACTCAACATGAGTCATGAGGCTGTATATGATATAATCAGGTATGCTATTCAACAATCATGAGTCACTATGAGTCAATATGAGTCAATATGACTCAGAGTGAGTCACATTCAAAAACACATGATTGAATATGAGTCAATACAAGTCACTATGACTCAGTATGACTCACCTTTAGCATTGTAACTCCACTTTATATAACATATATAAAGGGCATGTAATGTACAATGCTATAACAAATTCCATAAGGAATATTCCTGACTTCATTCCACTCTTACCTCACCTGAGGTTATTTCCCCACACTAAACTCTATCTTATCTGTGCTTCAGTACCCCTAAACAAGGCACTGATACTCCACTACCAAGGCTATACTCTGCTAGTACAGTAAGTCTCACACTGTGCATCAATCCCTTCATTGCTACACCCAAGTGAAAGTGGTATTGGTGCTATTGCTGGCCAATCCACTATACACTATTATTCCCCACTCTCATTAACAAGTGGTGATCCAATCAATGAGCTGGTCTGTGCAGCTTCCCTCCCAGACTATATTCACCACCAGCTTTTTGATAGGCCCAGGAGTCAGCAGTATAGGATCCTGTACAGCAGTGGGTGAGGAAACTTGGAGCATAGTTGTAGACTTGCCTTCTCTTTCACATTGTTTACTCCAAGTAGCAGTGTTCACTGCAGGCAGCCTGGGGGGGGTCAAAGTAGTAGTTGTATTTACAGGCATAAATCCTTGGCCACTTCCATGGCCAGCCATAGCTATGGGCTTGACTGTAGAGTGGGCTTGCAGTCTTGCAGAGTGTTGAGGGGAGTGTAGGGCAGGGCATAGGGGAGGAATACTCTTTTTCAAACCCTAATGGTTATATCCCACCAGCTGACACACTTCAGATCCTGAGAATTGCCCAAGAATAGCAAAATAATTCTTTAATAATTGCCTACATAAACATAACTAATATTATAAACCCCTCACAATAGATTCAGAGAATAATTTATAATCTACTTACATTTTGAAACATATTCTGGAGCACCAAAAATATTGACATTCCTGGTATGTAAGGAGGGAGCCCAGAATGATGGCCAGTGCTGCTACAGCATAAACATGGCACTTTCACAGAATGTATATAGGGAGACATAGCATTGATTCTGCATTTTGAAAGTATTGTATGGAAGAAAACAGCATGAAGACCTGCTGTATATAAATCTGGAAATGAACCTGCTGTACTTTTTTCGAATGTTTGTTCCGTACAATACAATCGGAATGCTCAAAAACACGTTTTGACGCGCTTTAATGCCTGTCACATCCGTTGGATCAGCTGCTAGCGATGATTCATTGGGTCCTCTGAATTATTGCATTACGTAACTGATTTGCCGTCTCACTGACATGTTAAGGGTGCATTGTCGGTCGTCGACGGCCCCAATGACCTTCCGATGTCGCTGGAATTCAGGGAAAAGGCGTTCACTTGTACAGAAGGTGCATATCCAACAGCTTAATGCCCTGCAGTCATTATCAGATCAAAGTGAAGAGGTTGTAGTGGGCACAGGGGCCGAAACTGATGATGAGATGGAGCAATAACTCTGAAATTTCGACTGACTAGTGTATGTGACATATAATACGTACATGCTGTCTATGCCATAGTTTACTGCAATTCCGACAATATCTTGATTGATCCGTCCAGCGAGACCATGATTTCATGCTTACATAAAGTGACAACCTTTTGAGGGGGCCCGTACAAAGATCTGAGGCCTACAACATTCCGTTCACGAGTGCGTCCTATGCTATCACGGACCGCTCATCTACGAAGCGAAACTCCTCAAGTCCGAAAACTGGGACGAGACCAACACCAAGCTCGCGGGCGTCGGTCCACACTTCTTTGTCCACTACAAGGGGTGGAAGCAGACGTGAGTGTGCCGTCCTGTTTCTCACCTCCTGGACACTCTGTCTAAGGCCTGGATATATATGAAGATTGACCTCCATCACGCTTACCACCTAGTCTGCATTGCTGAAGGCCGCATTTGCGCGTGTGCTCATGATGCGCTCGTTCACTGTTGGCTTCGCATGTCTGTCCCCACCTTCCATGTGCCCACCTTCTGTTCCCCAACTATTCTACCGACGAGGTGGGGCTGTCAGTGGGCTGATCCATGCTTTTTTAAAATATCCAGTTGGGACGAATGGGTCCCTGTGACGCGCCTCCTCAAGTTTAACGAGACGAACGTTGCTCTTCAGAAAGCGCTCTTGTCCCAGGCGTCGCAAGCAACATCCTCTTCCGCGGCGGGGAGCAAAAAGGGCGCAGGCGGGAGCGCAGCGGGTGGCGGGGGCGGCGGGGTTGGGACAGGAACAGGGCAGGGCGGGAAAAGGATGGGAGGGGGACGAAACGGGCCCGGGAAGAGGTGAGTCGTTTTGGAGGCTTCAACGTCACGCGTGCTTGGCGGTGCCCGCATAATTCTCTCTTTGGTGTCAGACACGACATGTCTGCCGCTATGCGTCGTTCCGATTGCTGATTGGCCGGTGTGGCGTGGTAGGACGACAGCAGTCGAAAGCCAGAGATGAAGCTGAATGTGCCCGAGGTGCTCAAGGTGCTCCTCGTCGATGATTGGGAGGCTATCACGAAGAACAACCAGGCATGTCCTCTTATCTCGTCGTATACGTCTCCCTTGTCATCTAACCATGTTTCCCGTGGATCAGTTGGTCCCGCTCCCCCAGACGCCGAATGTGATTGAAATTCTTCAAGAGTTCAAAGAGCATGTTGCGAAAATGGGTAAACAGACAAGGCATGCGATTCCTGTGTAGTAATCACACCCAGCTCACTGGGACTTGAATAGTTTGCGGGACCCTGACCTCGTCCTTCCTACTATCATCTCCGGGCTCACCGTCTACTTTGACCACTCCCTTGGGGCGAACTTGTTGTATCACTTCGAGCGTCCTCAGTATGCGGAGATTCGCAAGGCGTATGTCACTGGTCCCAAGGTGTAGGTTGTGCAGGAGAAGGACATGAGTGCAGTCTATGGGGCAGAACACCTGTTGAGAATGTTGGGTATGTTCTCCCTTGATTGGGTCGTGTCACGTCAGATCCCTGACGAGTTGCCTCAGTGAGCTTGCCACAGATGGTAGCCAGTTCGACGATGGATGCAGAGAGCATTGGGTTGGTGAAAGACTATGTGAATGAGCTGCTGTCGTGGGTGTCTGGTTTCTAGTCTCGGTGCAAGTTAGCTCATGGGGAATATGCAGCTTTCTTGGGACCAAGCGCGACAGGATGTTCCTCTCGGAGTATCAGAGTGCGAGCTTACAATATCAGAATATCTCGCGGTCTTAAATATTTATCTTTTTGTCTTTGGTCTCCTCGGGCGGGCGATCTGCGGTTGCTTGCAATTGATTGATCACGTGCCAAATTCTGTTAATGACGTCATACGTGAGAGATATAAAGATCGATTACTTCCCGGGCCAGACTTTGACTTGACCCTTCCTTCGTGATGGCCTCTATCCTCGCCAGTGCAGCCCGTGCAGCCCACTCCGCAGCATCCAGTGTTCTTGCCAAGGGCCAGGTAGGAGTTGGTGACGAGATTCCCGAACAGAAGGTCAAGGAGGATGACCCTGAAGGGGGTATCACACTCGATCTGAGTGGGAAGAACATCATTGTATGTGTTGCTTCGACGATTTTGACCGTGTTCACATGAGGTGGATGCTGCTCACTGTCTCTGTGGGCCTCAGATCGGTGTACCGGGGGCGTTCACCCCGCCTTGCAGCTCACAGGTTCCCCAGTACATTCGGGATTATGACAAGTACAAGGCAAAAGACATCAAGGATATCTATGTCGTCGCTGTGAACGATGCATTTGTGACCAAGTACGTCCCCGGTTGTTCGAATTGGCGCACATAGCCTACATAGGATTACGCATACACACAGGGCGTGGAAGGATAGGCTTGCCCCAGAGGGAACTGGTATGTTGTCTCGTCTCTCTTGGAAGCGTACTTTTGACTTCTATGGGACGTTCGAAATGGAAGGCGTGCGCTTCATCGCCGACGACAAGGGTGAGCTCACGAGCAGCCTTGGTCTCATCTTTGACGCTTCCGGTCTCCTCGTGTCTCCCCGTTCAAAGGTACGCGATTCGTCTCTTCAGTCTTCCCTTCCTATTCCGCCACTTTCATCAAATTGAGGATGGGCTGATGGCTCGCTCTCGCGATCAGCGTTATGTGATATCACGGTGACTGCTTCGGAAGTGGTCCTAGCCCAGATTGCATAGGCGTCGCAGAAAAGAAAGCTGAAGATTTGTAGTGCCAAGGCGAACGAGATTCATAGATGTGCATTGTAACTTTGGAAGAGAACCGAATGTGACAGTCCGAGTTTCCAGTTTCCTGGTGAACGTGGCTAACGATCTACTTGGCTGTCCGAAAGATGAGTCAATTGTGGTTGGCATGCTTTGATCATGTCTAGCGTGTCTTGTCGGTGGCACGTTCGTTTCAATGGGGCGTTGACGAATGACCGGATCGCCGGACTAGAGTTGATAAACATTATCTCTTTCGCCTCCATTTTGTCAACGCTCCTGCTTACTCACAACAGGCATACAATACTCTGGGCTCGGCAAATTTGATGAGCCCATCTGCAGTGGTTGTGGTCAACGAAATATCGGTACACTTTGTGCCTATGCTATACCATGAACGCTGATTCGACATTCTGGCCGGGTCGCACCATTCACACTGGTGAATGTTATGTCTAACCGGCTGCTCGAATCTACTGTCGGGCAGGCTGGAGCCTTCGGACTTTCTGACCCTGGTCAGATCGATGGACTTGAACCTGATGGGTTATGCGAGCTACCTTGCAAAGACTTGTTCGCCATTGCGCTTCGAATGTGATCGCCTGCACACAAGCTTGCTCTCACCAGTCCTTGGATAGTCAGGTGGGTCAGCTGGCGCCGGGGCATCACCATGACGTTTACTTTTTCTCGATCCAGTCCCGGACAACCATGTGCACACTACCACTTGCGATTTTGTGGCTTTAATTAACGGTCGGTGCCAGTACTCAACCATGTAGGCGTCGTGACTGGACTGGTCGATGAGTCCGTGCTCCTAGTAAAATAAGATGAAAAATATTGTCATTGTTACCTTGATGTGTGAAGTTAAGTTACATGACTTCTGCGGATTCAAAACAGAAGCAAATAGCCACTACTTTCGGGGAAAAATCTGGGGTGCGACTCTGTCGTAAACATGATTCCCCCCGCGATTCAATTCCCGCTGTGGGTCCACTGGCAACATTTCTCTACAGGAAGCGACATTCCACTTCACTCGGGTCAGTTTCCGCTACAAGATAATTACTGTGCTAGGCATCCTTCACTTGGGCTGTCACTAGGCCCCGGTGTGGTCTCAAAGGATCCTTGACTATGGGCCATAAAAATAAGAAGAACCCCATCCGTGCTTCTTATCAGAAGCCGCTATAATAATGCGATGACGGTGGCGCCTTTCAGAGCCTAGGCACCTCGTGTCGCCTTGCGGACCCTTTCTCAGGTCATAAAAGGAGGGAATCACGACCTCCTTGCGCCCGCTATCTTTCTCCCACAGCATCTGCTCGTTGAATGCATCCTCCACGTAGAATGATTTTCCTCGATGTGGAGACCTTTGCTGTAAACAATATCGCTGACAGCGAGGGTCTCACCGTGGCTTTGAGGGCACTCGACTCCTGTTTAGCAGGGCTAGACACTCATCTAGGCCTGATAGTTCAGGATTTATGTTCCCTCCCACATTTATTCGAGTTTATTGTCTCCGGTGCGTTAGCGTCCCGCCGTCTGTGCATTTTTCGTGTCTGAGTTTTTCTAGTGATGCCAAACGGTCGGGGGCTGGTGGACAAAATCCTGGACGCCTATCCGACCGATCCGATGCTTGTCGAGACTTCATTCGCAGGAGTCCTCCTTCAAAGGCTTTCGTCTCTCTTCGTTGATATACCTCCCCACCTCTTCTCCGCTGATGTGCTTCATCAAATCGGGCAGCATAAGTCTTATGTAGACAATGCACCACCTGTCGTCGCTCTATTGTACTCTCCTGACTTCTTGACCGCCATCACAAGTGCTTCTAGAGGATACGGTAATCAAGGGCCCTCGGGGTCCTTCGTATGGCGACAAACCGAGGACGACAAGCCCACCATCAATACGATGCCTTTTCATAGGTTAGGGGCGAGAGTTCCCATGAACCGTGGCGAGGCATCCCGAGAAGCTCGTGGGATCGCCGACCATCTAAAGTCGATCTTGGAAGTATGTCGATGGAATTTCTCGATTTTCGATGCACGGTCTGACACTTTCGTAGTTCTATCTCGAACTCCTTCTGGAGCCATTTCTCGCTCAGCAGTTGAGGAACGCATATATCTCGACTCGCAGTGACAGGGCTGCACGCTCTGCTGCACTAAACAAGACAAGGGTTGTCCCGGCCGCCGAACCAAACCAGTCTGCATTCCCAAAGGTCCAACCTATGAAAGCTGGTCTGTATCTCGGGAACGCAGACCGCTTTGGGGAATGGAGGGTTATCATTGGCACTGCTGTAGAAAATGAACTCCGTGAGCTGGCTCGCCGTAACCGGAAAAAATGTGTTATGATTGTGAAAAAGATCAAGTATGTCGCACGCTTGTTATTATCTGACCCCGGAGGAGTTGACTGCCGTGGACCGCCTGTGGTAGGCAACTTTCGAATGGAAATTTTTCCGAAGAGAACCAGAGAATGCTGAATAGCTGCCACGGGGTGCCTATCTTCGAAGCCAAAGTGGAACAGGACCTTCGTCTTGTTGTGAGTTTCTTCCTGTGGCGGAAGGGATCGGCTGTTCACCCCCAGATAGTATCAAGTCGATGTTATCCCCGACCGTGACGAAATGGTGAGACTAATTCTTGCATGTCTCGTGGCCTTCGTTTAAACAACATCCTGGCAGGTTGAACGGCAAGGTGCCTCATTTGAGCATTCTGTTCTCTTTCAGATTTGGACGTGTTATTTCAGCTATCAGAATATATGGCATATATTCTCACACCCAGACCCGTACCTGGGATGCCCTGGGGCAACATCTTGCTGGGAGGGGGGGGGAATACTACCGTCGGTCAGATCCTTTTTTGTCACTGCACGGCGATTAGGAGACTGCTCACTTCATATTTACGACAGTTGTATATTTCGAGATGAACCCATTGACCCTGGTGGTGCTTTTTATCGTCCTGCATCATTTGCATCGGGATGTCTCAAAAACAGCATCAAGTCGGCACCACCTTCCCTTTCCAATGAAGACAAGGAGGAGGTATGTTTCCTCTATTATGTGTCTTGATCGCCATTAACATGCCTACAGTTACACTCCTTACTTGTGTATGCATTTCCCCCTTTCTCATACTAACCAGAAACTAAGTCCTTCTACAGCCTGGGTAAATATATTCCATTCTCTCAAGTATGTCCACCTCTAGTCTGCTCAAGTGAAATATTGATTGTCTCTTTTGTAGGCATTTCTGCATAGTAAGCGTTCCCTGTATGCGATTATCACATTCCATTTATTGTATTAGGTTTGATCTTAAATCGTGATGTACAACATGTCTTCGAGCTTAGGTAGGTAATCTTCACTTTATCAAGGGTTAACACTGATACTTGTGCAGCCCATATGAGTATAGGATCATAGAATGCAACACGTCATGCTATGTTCTGGGGAGAAGTGGTACTGGGTATAGTGGATCGGACACTCACTTAACGTGACCAACTCACTTACCACCCAGTAAAACTACGACAATGCTTTTCAAGATGCTTAGAATGCAACATGCATTAGGCAGATCCCGTCAAATCTTTGTAACTAAATCTCCCATGTTAGCAACGAAAGTCGAGGGGTA
>JBBPLS010000200.1:0-38364 GCA_038089895.1 Boletellus ananas | reverse complement strand
ATTTTTCTTTAATTTATTTTTGTTTTAGATTATTTTACTAATCTGTTAAATATATTCGAAAAAATATAAATAAAATTATTTTTATAATAATGCAAAATATATTAAATATACTTTATTTACTTATTTAATAATCCATAATTTTCTAAGTATTTTATGTTAATATATGGGATACTATACAATATAAAAATTATTAAAATTTAAAGCTGGAAAAATAAATACTTAAATTAAGTATTGAATAAAATTTAAATATATTAATATAAATTTGTATCCTTAATATAATTAAATAATATTGTCAGCTCATACTTTTATATTATCTAATAAAGTATTAAATAGTTTTATATGAAAATAACTAATTAAAATAATTATTATTAATAAATAAAGAGGGGATAAATTATATAAAACATAATAAATATATCTAAATGTATATATTAATTAATAACTAAAAATAAAGAGTAATATTATATATTATATAATAAAGTTGATACTGATATATGTATTGAATCTAATATTACATTAGGGTATATTCCTAAGAATATTGTAGGTATTAATAAAGTAATTAATATTATAAATTCTCTTCTAGTAATATCTAATACAATTACATTATTCATATTAGGTGAATAAGTTCCGTAAGATATTCTATTGTATAAGAATATTGAATAACAAGCAGATAATACTATACCTGTAGCTCCTAATGCAGATATTATTGGATTAACTTCCCAAATTCCAATTAAAGATAATTGTTCTCCTAAGAAATTTAAACTTAAAGGAATACCTGTGTTACATAAAGTGAAAATAAAGAATAAAATAGTGAAAATAGGCATATAAGTAACTAAACCTCTGATATATTTAATAATTCTAGTACCTGTTCTATCATAAATAATCCCACCAACACAAATAAATAAAGCAGGAGAAACAAAACCATGAGCTAAAGCTAATAAAATAGCACCTTCAATACCTTGAATATTATTAGAGAATAAACCTAAAATAACAACACTCATATGAGCAATACTTGAATAGGCAATAAGAGTTTTAGTATCTTGTTGTATAATTGTTGTTAAAGATGCATAGATTAAAGTTATTATAGCAATAGTTTGAACTAATGGACCAAAATAATTAGTAGCATCAGGTAATAAAGAAATTAAAATTCTAATATAACCATATGTAGCGAATTTTAATATAGTAGCTGCTAATAAAATAGATCCAGCTAAAGGACTATCTGCATGAGCTCTATATAACCAACCAGTGAAAGGCCATAAAGGAGTTTTAATAGCTAAAGCTAAGAAAAAGGCTAACCATAATATTTTTTGAGCATCAGCATTAATTTCAACTAAAGATAACAATTGGAAATCAGTAGTACCAGCTAAATTAAAAATTTGTAAAATAGCTAATAACATAAATAAAGATCCAAATAAAGTATATAAGAAAAATAAATTAGCTGATCTAAATCTAAATTCACCTGATCCATATACAATAATTATAATAAATAAAACAGGTAATACACTTTCAAAAAATATATAAAATAATAATAAATCTAATACTAAAAATAAAGCTAATTGTAAAGTTTCTAATATTAATAAAGAAATTAAAAAGAATTTCAAATTAGAATTAATATTATAAGCATTAGAAATTATAGCAATAGGAGTGATGAAAGTAGTTAATAATACAAAATATAAAGATATTCCATCCACACCAAAATTTAAATGCCCAAAAGTTAAATAATCAAATTCAGAAACAAATTGAAATTGAGAAGTATTAGAATCGAAATTTAACCATAAAAAAATAGAAATTAAAAAATTCATTAATGAAGTAGAAATAGCAATAGTTCTCATCTTAAAATTACTATTAAAAGTATTTTCTTGAATAGATAATATAAATAGAGAACCTATTATAGGTGTAATTAATAATAAAGTTAACATCTTTCTTTCTTTTTTGTATTGTGTTATTTCCTAAATGTAGTTTTCTATATTAATTTATTTTATTACTTAATTTTAGAATCTTAGTTTTATTACTTTAATTCTTGAAATCTTTCATTTATATATTTAATATAGTGATTATTTTATTATTTAATAATTTAATAATTTAATAATTTAATAATTATAATCTGAGTTTAAAATATTAATATCTCTTAATATTTATATATGAAGAGTGATTAAATTTAATTTTTATTAGATAAAGAAGGTAATAAAGAAAAGAATAAAGCTGAAATATAGATAACAATTAATCTAAATTCAGATATGATATAAGTATCAAATAATAAAGGAGCAAATACTAAGAATACTAATGATAATATTCCGATAGTTATATATAAAGAATAAGTAGTAATAACACCAGTATCTAATTTAGCGATATTATTAGCAGTATTTTCTAAAACAGAAGCTAATCCATAAGGACCTAATAATTCAATTACACCTCTATCTAAAACTTTAGATATAATATTACCAGTTAATAAACCTGCTGAAATGATATAATAATTATAAATTACATCAAAGAAATATTTACCATTAAGGAAAGTATAAAATTTTCTACCTAAAGCAGAATCAGTTAAATTAATAATAAAATTAGGATATACATGATATAAAAATATAGCACTTGAAGCACCTAATATTGATAATAAAGTTGGTAATAATTTAATAATTAAAGGTAAACTAAATTCAGCTTCAATTATAGAGATATTATTAGGATTAATAAAAATAGAATTAGCAAAGAAATCTGAACCTACTCCAACAAATAAATCAGAGAATACAAATCCAAAGAATATACTAAATAAAGCTAAAATAAATAAAGGAATAACAACAGCAAAATTAGATTCATGAGAATTTAAATAAACATTTTTAATACCATTTGGTACAGTTAAGAATACTAAACTTATTAATCTGAAAGAATAAAAAGCTGTTAATCCTGCTGTTAAACTTCCTAAAATATAAGCATAAATACCTGAAAAACTGTATTGTCCATAAGCTAATTCTATGATTAAATCTTTACTATAGAAACCTGTTAACCATGGTGTAGCTAATAATGATAATGTTCCTACTAACATTGCTGAATAAGTAAAAGGTAAAAATTTTATTAAACCTCCCATTTTTCTAATATCTTGTTCATCAGCAAAACTATGAATTACTGCACCAGCTCCTAAGAATAATAAGGCTTTAAAGAATGCATGGTTTATTACATGCATTAAAGCTACATTATATTGACTTAAACCTACTGCCATTACCATATATCCTAATTGTGATATTGTACTAAAAGCGATTATTCTTTTTAAATCATTTTGTACTAAACCACTAGTAGCTGCAAAGAAAGCTGTACTAGCACCAATTAAAGTTATAACTAATAAAGCAGTTGGACTATATTCTAATATAGCAGATGATCTTATTAATAAATATAATCCTGCTGTTACTAGTGTAGCTGCATGCAATAATGCACTAACTGGTGTAGGAGCTTCCATTGATCCAGGTAACCAAGAATGTAAAGGTATTTGAGCAGATTTAGCCATAGCACCCATTAATAATAATAAACTTATTATTGTTATAGCTGTTTCATTCATAATTGGTGCTAAACTAAATATTGTTGAATAATCTACTGATCCAAATAAGGCAAATAAGGCAAAGAATCCTATACTTAATCCCATATCACCTACTCTATTCATAGTTAAAGCTAATATAGCAGCTTTATTGGCTTGAATTCTTGTAAAATAATAATTAATTAATAAATAAGAAACTACTCCAATACCTTCCCAACCAATAAACATTACAAAATAATTAGCACCAGAAACTAAAAATAACATAAAAAAAGTGAATAAAGATAAATAAGAAAAGAATCTTTGATTATGAGGATCTTCAGCTAAATAAGAAGTAGTATAAATATGAATTAATGTAGAGATATATAATACTGGAATAAACATAGATACAGTTAATTGATCAAATAAGAATTCCCATGATATAGACATAAATTCTGAATCAATCCAATTAAATAAATAAATTGATACAGGTGATCCACATATACCAACTTCATAAAATGCTATAGTAGCTAATAAAGAAGAAATAGTTAAACAAGTACATGTAATAATATGAGATCCTGTTATACCTATTTTTCTACCCAAAAATCCTGATACTAATGATGCTAATAAAGGTAAAATTAATATAGATAAATACATAGTTTTTTAAGATCTAATAGAAATATTTCCTCTTAATCTATAAAAAGCCACTAAAATACTTAAACCTATCACTGACTCAGCACCAGCTATTGAGATAATATAAATACTGAAAGTTTGTCCTATATTATCATCAAATCCAAATGAGCTAATTAAAACTAATAAAGTCACAGCTAAAAGCATAATCTCTATAGCTATAATCATTAAGATAATATTTTTTCTATTTAAAATAAATCCTAATATACCTATTAAAAATAATAATATTGATAGATTCATAAGTAAAATAAAAGCTTTATTACCCTTAAGGACATTTAATAAATCTAATTATTTATTTTAATTAATTTGATATAATATCTAATTACTTTAATAAATAATTGAAAAAGTAAATATTTATATATTTAAATTTTATTAATAATTTACTTTTTAGTAAAATAAGTTTTATTCTTTTTTACTTATTTTAATTATAATGAATGGTGATTATTTGATAATTAATTTTATAAATTTATTCAGTAATTATACAAATATTATAATATTTGTATAATTATTTATTATTTTACTGATTTATATAAATTTATTTTTACAAAGCTGAAAGGAAAAGAAAGTTTTAATAAATTAACATTAATATTATTTAACTTATTTAATTTATTATTATAATCCTCCCCAGTAGTATACAGCAATAAATAAGAATAACCATACTATATCAACAAAATGCCAGTATAATATAGCTGATTCACATCCTTGATGATGAGTATTTGTTAAATGATAATTTATAGTTCTAACTAATTGTACTGTAATAAAAATAGTTCCTACTATTACATGAATACCATGTAAACCTGTTGAACAGAAGAATGCACTTCCAAATACTGAATCTGATATTGAGAAAGATGAATTAGCATATTCTAAATATTGTAAGAAAGTGAAAAGAACTGCAAATAAAACAGTTAATTCTAACCCTCTTAAAGTATTTTTTCTGTTACCATTAATTAAAGCATGGTGACCATAAGTTACAAAAGCTCCTGAAGATACTAATAATATTGTATTTAATAATGGAATTGCAAAAGGATTTAAAGGAGTTATTCCTTGAGGTGGCCAAACTCCACCTATCTCTATTGCTGGTGATAAACTAGCATGGAAGAAAGCCCAGAATATACTTAAGAAAGCAAAAACTTCACTAACAACAAAAAGTAAGAATCCAATTTCTAAACCTTTTTTAACTTGTTTTGTATGGTGTCCTCCTAAAGTAGCTTCATTTCCTACATCTCTAAACCAGAAAATCATTCCTCCTAAAGTTAAGATAAATCCTAATTCTAAGATAAGATCTCCAGAATAGTAACCTTGCATATACATTACAGCTCCAATAGTTAAATTTAATAAAGCAAAACTTAATACTATAGGCCATGGTGAAATCTCTACTAAATGATAAGGGAAATATTGAAAATTATGTGATTTTATCATAATAAATTAAATTTTACCGAAATTATAAATTTTAAAACATAATAACACTCTACGAATATTATATTCAGTAAATAAATATGAAAATAATATATATTTTTTTATTAAAACTAATAAAGTCACAGCTAAAAGCATAATCTCTATAGCTATAATCATTAAGATAATATTTTTTCTATTTAAAATAAATCCTAATATACTTACAGTAAATAAATATGAAAATAATATTTTTACTTAAATTGTATTAATAATAGGATTTTATTAAGAAATTTATTCTTATATTTTAACTATGTGATAAATTTTTACTTTAATCTTAAATGAAAATATCTTTTAAAATTAATTAAATATGAAAATTAGTTAATAATACCTTATAAAGTCTGATTAATTAACATATATAATAATATATAATGTATTATATATATAAAGAAAAGTTAATTATTTATATTTCTCATATAAATATTAATAATATATATATTCATATCATTATATTTAATAAAACACATTATATTTATGTTTTTAGTAGATTGCTTAAGAATAATATAAATTTATTATATTATATATCTCTTTTAACTTAGAGTTCTTATTTTAATTATTTATTTTTATTATTTTTTGTTTTAATAAGATTTAATAAGGAGGGAGTTTTATTTTATATGAAATATTTAAATATATAAATATAAGATTAATAATTTGTTTTATTAAATTATTATTCTGTAGCTATATCTATTAAAGTATTTTCAATTAAACCTATAATAGGTACAATAATTATAAACCATGCAAAATAGAAGAATGTTGATACTTGTCCAATAAATACAAAAGGTTCATTAGGATGTTGTGATCCAATCCACATTAAGATGAAGAAATTAAATGTAAAAGCCCAGAAAGCTACTTTCATAGCAGGTCTAAATTGGTTACCTCTTTGTCTTGAAACATCTACAATAGGTAATATTAATAAGATTAATAATGAACCAAACATAGCTAATACTCCTAATAATTTATTAGGTATTGATCTTAAAATAGCATAAAATGGTAATAAATACCATTCTGGTACAATACTTGCAGGAGTACTCATAGGATTAGCTTCTATATAATTATCACTATGTCCTAATAAATTAGGATAATAGAAAACCAATACAGATAAAGCTAAAAAGAAAAATAAAATAGTAATAAGGTCTTTAAACATATAATATGGATGAATTGCATATCTATCACCATTTGATGATATACCATTAGGATTATTTGATCCATGAGTGTGAAGAGCTATTAAATGAGCTAATGCTAAAGCTGCTAATAAAAATGGTAAAATGTAATGTAATGAGAAAAATCTATTTAATGTTGCATTAGATACTGAAAATCCTCCCCAGATTAATTCTACTAAATCTTGACCAAATACAGGAATAGCACTTAATAAATTAGTAATAACTGTTGCACCCCATAAACTCATTTGACCATAAGGTAAAACATAACCTAAGAAAGCAATAGCCATCATTAAAATTAAAATAATAACTCCAATAGACCAAGGTAAGATTCTAGGTGATTTATATGAACCATAATAAATATTTCTTCCAATATGACCATAAACAAAGATAAAGAAGAAAGAAGCAACATTAGCATGAATGTATCTAATTAACCAACCATTATTAACATCTCTCATTATATGTTCTACACTATTAAAAGCAAAATCTACATGTGGTTGATAATGCATAGCTAAAAAACATCCAGTTAAAATTTGAATTACTAAACAAGTAGCTAATAATGAACCAAAATTCCATAAATATGAGATATTTGAAGGTTGAGGTGAATCTACTATATAAGAATTAAATAATCTAAGTAAAGAGTGACTTTTAAGCAATCTCATAATAATTTTTATATAATTATATAATTAAATTTAATAATTATCTAAATTTATTAGTAATAAATTAAATTAGCAGTTATTATAAATCACTGACTAAAATATAATATTTTTATTTATAAATTTTTTAGTTATATAAGATTAGAATTTATTTAAATTTTAATTTTTAATCACTGTAACAATAATTCTCTTATTATTTTTTTTTTTAAGAATCAATTAGATATGATAACTTGTTCAAATAAGCCCAAGAAGATTTGAACTTCTACGATTATCTCATCAAGATAACATTCTACCATTAAATTATAGGCTTATCAAATATTTAAGCTATTATATAAGCTTAAGTAATTGTATTAATTTATTTATATTTTATTCAATATACAGATATTTTATTAACTTCTTTTAATATTTTATTAATATTTTATTTATTATGATGAAAATTTTAGCTTATTTAACTTATATTTAAATGGAGGGATAATTGATATGTAATTAATATATAAATACAATATACTAAACTAAATATATTTAAAGGTTATATAAATTAATAAGATTTACTAAAAATTCAATTTGTAATAATTATAAATTTAATTAATTATAATTAAGAATAGTAATATTATTATATAATTTAGTAAGGTGCTATATCAAAAGCTACTAAGATACTTGGTACTAATATAATAAAGGCTACAGCTATAGGTAATAAATTAACCCAACATAAAGAAATTAATTGGTCATATCTTAATCTAGGTAAAGTAGCTCTGAATAAAACAAATAAGAAACAGAATAAACATGTTTTTAAACCTAAGATAATAGATTGAAGATTTATAAATGAACCATTAACTATTATTTCTGGAAAATTATATCCACCTAAGAATAATATAGCTGTTATACTACTAAATAATACTATTGAAGAATATTCAGCTAAGAAGAAAAATACAAAAGGAACTGAAGAATGTTCAGTGAAGAAACCAGCAACTAATTCAGATTCAGCTTCTTGTAAATCAAAAGGAGTTCTACTTGTTTCAGCTAAAATAGAAATAAAATAAAATATAAATACTGGTAATAATGGAACTATAAACCATATTGATTGTTGAACCTCAATAATAGTAGAATAATTAAATGAACCTGCTAATAAAATAATAATTAAAATAGCAGAACTTAAAATCAATTCATATGAGATCATAGCAGCAGTTGATCTTAAAGATCCTAAAAAGGCATATTTAGAATTAGCTGACCATCCAGCAAATAAAATTCCATATACTCCTAATGATGATAATGCTAATGTATAAAAGATTCCCAATGAAAAATCAAATATTGTTAATCCTTGACCGAATGGTATAATTGCCCACCCTAATAAACTAAATATTAATGTAGATACAGGAGCTAAATAGAATAATACTTTATTTGATTGACTTGGTATTACTGTTTCTTTCAAAATTAATTTTAAAGCATCAGCAAAAGGTTGAGCTATTCCATAATAACCTACTACAGTTGGTCCAACTCTTCTTTGATGTGCAGCTAATTGTTTTCTTTCTATAATTGTCATAAAAGCTACTGATAATAACATAGGTAATATAATTGCTAATACATCAATTAAATTAATTAATATATTAACAATAGTCAATAAATAATTATTTATCATTAAGTTTTATATAAAATATATTATCATAATCTATCCTTAATTTATATATTAATATATAAATATTAGAATAATTGTAATATAAGTATTATAAATAATACTACAAACAATCTGATTTAAAATCATGATTAAGTTAAGTTAATATATATATAAATTTATTATAATTTTTAAATAATAATTAAGTATTATTAATATCTTAATTATTAAATATTTAATAATATTATTATTTTAATATTTTCACTGTGACTATATTTTATCTTTTTAGATTTTTTTCCTCTTTTGGATTCGAACCAAAATTTACACTTTAGAAGAATGACGTTCTAACCATTGAACTAAGAGAAATTATATTTTAGAGTTAAGAAGGAATTGAACCTTTAATTATTAAACTTTGCAGGTTTATTACAGAACCATCTGTAAACTTAACCCCTAAATAATTTAATCTTCTTATTGAATTATTTATTCTTTTTTATTTTAATAATAACAACAAAAATTAAATTAACTACTTTTATATACAGATATATTCTTTAATTATATATAATGAAATTTAAAGATAAAAGTGTAGAAATAATTCTTTCTACATTTGGTTAATAAATTAATAACTTTATCTTAAAATAACTTTATAATTTAAGGTTAACAAATTTTACCTATTCTTTAATTAAATATTATTTAGAAAAGGTAACTAAGTTTTACAATATTTACTTAAAAAAAAAATCTTTACAGAAAATATTTGTAAATAATTTATTTTTATTTTATTTAATAATTTAAAAATAAACCCTAATTATCTCATTTAACGATAAATAAGTTATCTCTTTTATATTAATATAAATATAAAGTATTATTTATCTTATACTTTTTTAAATATTAATGATATCTTAATTAAGTAGAGATAGTTTATTAAAGAGTGAAATAGAGTAGTATTATATAAATATGCCACAATTAATTCCATTTTATTTTGTAAATCAATTATCTTTTGCTTTATTAGCTATAATTTATTTAATCTTTATATTGTCTAAATCTGTTTTACCATATTTTACATTACAACAAGTAATAAGAGTATATATTACAAAATTAGCTAATACTAATAAATAGTTCACAATTAAATAACTAAGTAAAAGCAAATTATATATACTAAACCTAATAATTTATATCTTATGTATGAATAAGAAAAACAAATTAATATTTAACTCTCCTCCTTATTAGTCTAAATAATTTAATTGTGTAATTTGTATTATATATGTAAACTTTACATTATCTAAATTTATTTTAGAAAGACAATTATTCTATAATAAATTTATAGGTTTTAATTTATTACCTTAATTCTAATAAATATTCTATATTTTATTTAAAAGAGATAAGTAATTTAAAAATTAAATGGTAGAAGATGAACTGGATTAATCGCTCCCTTTGGGTGGGAGAAGAAGCGTGTTCGAGTCGCGCCTACCATATTAAATTATAAATTTAATTAATTATAATTAGTATATTTATATGGTGTTATGGCAGAGTGGTTATTGCGGGGTACTGTTAATACCTTATTCAGAGGTTCAATTCCTCTTAATACCTAAATATTAATTCTACAGTATTATTTGTAATAAAGTGTGTATAAGTTTTTAATAGTTTTTATTCTTTCTAGTAAAGAGTTTTATTTGTAATAAAGTATAGGAAAATTGATAATAAAAAGGAAGGGGGTGTTAATAGATTTAAAATTCTAAATATTCAGTTCTAAATATCCAATTTATAATAGAAATGAGGTAACATATGAGGCTCAACTAAATTTAATAATTTATCTCTGGATTTACTTTGTATGTAGATTCTACATCTAGAAGAGTTTTGTAATTATAGAGTTATTACTATAGAATTATAACTTCATATTTTTAAATTTTAAATTTTCTTAAAACAAATATAAATTTTCTATATAATTCCTAAAAGAAGAGGTAAAATAACAAAGATAAACACCTAATAACAAATTAGAACAAAGTAAAAACTAAAAGAAGTATACATGAATAATATATTTATAAAAAATTTAACTTTGCAAACATGTTGAAATTTTGGTAAACAATCTCCTCTTAAGCAGGAGTGGAAGTAATTCCTTAAGAGTTCGAGTCTCTTTGTTTGTAATAAATGTTTCAATGATAGTGTTCATTTATATATATAAATATTATATATTTATTATATACTTTCTATGCGATATAGTGTAAAGGTCTGCACCACAGTCTCATGATCTGTTAGTTTTGGTTCAATTCCAAGATTCGCACATTTGTTTTTTTATTCTTAATTTTCTTAGGTCTTTTAGTATAAAGGTTAATACATTATCCCTTCACGATAAAAGTACCAGTTCGAATCTGGTAAAGACTACAAAAGTATAATCTAAAGATAATATATATTATTTAAGAAAATTAAATATATTTATTTTAAAAATTTAAACTTTGATATTTAATCGTGATTAGAGGAATAGTAATCATATGGAAAGATAAGGCAATTGCTAATTGTTCTGAGGCAACTCTTGGGTGTTCGAATCGCCTCTATTCCGAATTATTAAAAGAGAAATAAGATTATAATATACAAATTTTCATTAATAATAAAAAATATTTAAGAAAAAGGATAAATATAGGGCTAATTAGAACGTTATTAAAACTAAAAATAAGTAAATATGAATTTAAATTGGCTTTTTTCTACTAATGCTAAAGAAATAGGAACACTTTACTTAATTTTTTCAATATTTGCAGGTATGATAGGAACAGCATTTTCTGTTCTTATTAGAATGGAATTAATGTCACCTGGAGTACAAATATTATCAGGAGATCATCAATTATTTAATGTTATTATTAGTGCTCACGCTTTCATAATGATTTTCTTCATGGTTATGCCTGGTCTTGTAGGTGGATTTGGTAATTATTTATTACCTGTACAATGTGGGGCTCCTGATATGGCTTTCCCTAGATTAAATAATATAAGTTTCTGGTTATTACCTCCTTCATTAATATTATTATTATTAAGTTCTTTAGTAGAACAAGGAGCAGGAACAGGTTGGACAGTATATCCACCATTATCATCAATACAATCACATTCAGGTGGTAGTGTGGATTTAGCTATCTTTAGTTTACATTTAGCTGGTATATCATCATTATTAGGTGCAATAAATTTCATCACTACTGTATTAAATATGAGAACTAATGGAATGAGCTTACATAAATTACCTTTATTTGTATGGGCTATTTTTGTAACAGCAATTTTATTATTATTATCATTACCTGTATTAGCTGGTGCTATTACTATGTTATTAACAGATAGAAACTTTAATACTAGTTTCTATGATCCAGCTGGAGGTGGAGATCCTGTTTTATATCAACATCTTTTCTGGTTCTTTGGTCATCCTGAAGTTTATATCTTAATTATTCCTGGTTTTGGTATTGTAAGTCATATTGTTTCTACTTTCTCAGGTAAACCTATCTTTGGATATTTAGGAATGGTTTATGCTATGTTCTCTATTGGTATATTAGGTTTCTTAGTATGGTCTCATCACATGTTTAGTGTTGGGTTAGATGTGGATACTAGAGCTTATTTTACTGCTGCTACTATGGTTATTGCTGTTCCTACTGGTATTAAAATATTCTCTTGGTTAGCTACTTTATATGGTGGTAGTTTAAGATTTACTACACCATTAATATTTACTTTAGGATTTTTAGCATTATTCACAATAGGAGGTTTAACAGGAGTAATTTTATCAAATGCTAGTTTAGATATTGCATTACATGATACTTACTATGTTGTAGCTCACTTCCATTATGTTTTATCAATGGGTGCTGTATTTGCTTTATTTGCTGGTTTCTATTATTGGGCTCCTAAAATTATTGGTAGAACATATAATGAATTCTTAGGTAAAGTTCACTTCTGGACTTTATTTGTTGGAGTTAATTTAACTTTCTTCCCTCAACATTTCTTAGGTTTAGCTGGTATGCCTAGAAGAATACCTGATTATCCTGATGCATTTGCAGGATGGAATGCTCTATCAAGTTTTGGATCTTTAATTTCTGTAGTTGCTACTGTATTATTTGGTTATATTATTTATGATATTTTCGTTAATGGTAAAGAAGTAAATAATAACCCTTGGGCTATACCTGCTTACTTCACATCATTGTCACAATATGATACTGAAGCTGAATCTGCTAATACATTAGAATGGTCATTAGCTAGTCCAATACCATTCCATGCATTTAATATGTTACCTGTACAATCTTAATTTATATAAATTATAAATTATAAATTTAATCCCCTCCTAAAAATTAATAATAATTAATTTATTATTATATATCTTAATATATAAAGTATAATCTATTATATACTAAAATCATTATAACTTTATTTAAAAAATGGTATAGAATTATATTAAATTTAAGAAAATAAGTTAAAAAATCTTTTAAATAAAAATAATTATTTAATTTGTTAATATTAAAGTAATAGGAATTATTATATAAATAATATATTAATAATAAGGTATATTTACCTTTTATTTCTAATTTCTGAATAAAAGTAGGAGTATTCCTAATTTCTGAGTAAAATTCTGAAAAGAGTAGAAGTACTTCTAATTTATTTATTTTTTCATATAGAATAAAGATTACTAAAATTAAGCATACAATTAAAATTTCAATATAAAAAAAGAAGAAAATGTTATTAAATAACTTAAATAATATATTTATAAATTCGCCATTAGAACAATTTGAAGTAGTTAGTTTAGTTAGCTATAATTCTCCTTTATTATTTAATACATCTTTTACTTTAACAAATTCAGCTTTATTTACAGTATTAGTATTATCTCTAATATTATTATTACATAAAAATAGTGGAAAAGATAAAACTAATTTAAACTTTAATAAAAAAATGAGATTAATACCAAATAAAGAAAGTATCTTATTAGAAAGTTTATTTTCAAGTATTAATACTATAGTAAGAGATCAAATAGGTAGAGAAGTATATTTACCTTTTATATATTCTTTATTTTTATTTATTTTATGTTCTAATTTAGTAGGTAATATACCTTATACATTTACTATTACAACATCAATAATAGTTTCAATAGGATTATCATTTACTATTTTAATAGGTGTTACTATTTTAGGTTTATCTATTCATAAAATTCACTTTTTCTCATTCTTTATTCCTTCTGGTACACCTTTAGCTTTAGTTCCTTTATTAGTTTTAATTGAATTAATAAGTTATTTAGCTAGAGCTTTCTCATTAGGTATAAGATTATTTGCTAATATGGTAGCTGGTCACACTTTATTAAAAATCTTATCAACATTCTTATTTAAAATGTTCTCAGGTGGATTAATAATTTTTGTATTAACTTTAGTACCTTTTGCTTTATTCTTAGCTATTACTGGATTAGAATTAGCAGTATCTTTTATCCAAGCTTATGTATTCGTTCTTTTAGTATGTTCTTATATTAAAGATGCTATCGAATTACATTAATCTTAATTAAATAATATTAAATTTCCTTATTTATTATTATTCTTAATTTCATGTATTAATTATTTTCATTCCCTTTGAAAAAAAAAATTAAGAATTAATTATTCTTATTACTTAATTAAAAATTTTAAGGTAAATGAAATCTATTAATTAAGTAAATTTAAAAGAGAGTTTAGAAATCTAAAACTGGGATTTAAACTTAATTGTGTATTATTAATTAGTTAACATTTTTTAGTAAAACACAAGATAAATTTAGGAAAGTTCAAGGTATAAATTAATAATTTTAATAATTATTATTAATTTTAATTTAAATAAAGTTTTAGTGCAAAATACAAAGTAATTTGGTGGAATTCTAAGAGAAAATATTAAATTAAATTAAATCTAAAATCTAACACTAAAGTTTGTTTAATAATTTTAACTCATTATTTAATTTTGAAAATAGAAAACCCTTTATTTAACCTGTAATAAAGATAAATATATTAATATTAATATATTATATATTAGATTAATCAGAAAATTAATGTTAACAAAAACTGTCTTATAGATATTTATTCTAACTCTTCAATACTAAATTATTATTAATTTTAATCTCTTTATATTTTCTTCTTAACTGAAATAGTTTAACGGTAGAACGTACCCTTCATGATGGTAAAACAAAGGTTCAATTCCTTTTTTCAGTAAACAATTAATATTTAAATTTATTTTATTTGTATATTCCATAGTATATTGTATTTTATATATATATATTTTCTTTTTCTTTTAAATAAAAAGTATTAAATATAAATTAAGGATAGAATCGGAGACTCGAACTCTGAACATCGTCGCCACAAGACGTCATTTTAACCAATTAAACTAATTCTATCTCTTTTATGTTTTATATGGATTATTATTAATTTCTAATTTTATAAAATAAAAAATTAATTTATTCTCAATAAATTGATAAAAGTATCGATGACAATCTTGTATAACATCAAATAATTATTAAAAATAATTAATGAGTATTTTAAAGGGGTTATTAAGGATTACTAGCAAATTTATATAAAAGGAGGCTAAAGGCCAAAAGTCTACATATTGCTTAAAATCTAAAATTTTATAGAAATATAATTTATTAGAAATAAGTAAACTACGAGATGAGACAATCCTAAGGGAAACCTTTTTATTATTACTTCCTGAAGTAAAACATTTCATTAAGGAAAGGAAAGGAAATCAACCGAGACTCCGAAAGTAATGGTGAGTGAAATCGGATTAGCCAAAAATTAACTTATAATAAAAATTATCACTATAACATTAAAGTAAACTTAATAAATGATTTTAACATATAGCTTGTATAATTAAAATTAAATTAAGTAAAAATATATGAATAAGTCAAATAAATTTAATTAAATTTAAATTTAATGAAGGAATATTGCTAATAGTATATTATACATAATTTAAATTATTATAATTAATAATGAAATATTTATTATTTGTAATGATTAAATGCTTAATGATTATAGATAGATATGATTAATTTTTTATATTGAGATTATATTTCTTTATAATTAATTTTTACATAGTAATTACGATTACAACTAAGAAGGTGAATTTATTATGAGACCTGTATTTTGTAAGTTAATTTTTATATTTTAAGTACGATGAGAGTAAACTTGTCGGAATATAGGGGAACCATCCTCTAAGGCTAAGTATTTATAAATTTAGCGATAGAGAAAAGTACCGTGAGGGAAAAGTTGAAAAGAGTGTAGAATAATATTAAATGTAAAAATAGAAAGAAAGATACAAATAATATTAGTTCGAACGAATGTAAATAACACGCAGTGAAATAGATCATGAATTAGTAACTCTATAAGCAGTCAAAGTCACAAAATTTAAAATTTGTAACGTGACGATGGCGTACCTTTTGCATAATGGGTCAGCAAGTTAATAGAAGTAGCAAGGTTTAAAGCCTAAGCGAAAGCGACTATATAAAAAAAGTTTAAATAAATTTAATTAAACTAAATATGGGATAAGTTACTGCTATTAGACCCGAAGCCAGGTGATCTTTCCAAGAACAGATTTATAAAGGATCGAACGGGTGAATGTTGCATTATTCTCCGAAGATTTTTGGAAAGCGGTGAAATGCCAATCTGACCTGGTGATAGCTGGTTTTCTACGAAACATATTTTAGTATGAGATCTATACAATATTTATGAAGGTACAGCACGGTAATTCCATACGAATATTAATTAATTTTAATAGGAGTTTAATTTGCGGGGACTTAAAAATCTTACCAATGGAAATAAATCTCGGAATTGCATAAATAGATGGTAGATATTCAGACTATTCATGATAAGTTGGATAGTCAAGACGGAAACAGCCGTGAACACTGATTAAGGTCCCGAATGATTATTAAGTGAAATAAAGGAAGTTACAAATTGAATGCAGTTGAAAAGTGAGCCTGGTAGTCGCTACTTATAATGAACGTGTATCAACGTATCAACCCTTAGATTGTTGCTCCGAAGATTTAACGGGTCTAAAATAATCAACCGATATCGTGTTAATTTTAAAGATAGAAATTAATAATTCTATATTTAAGATCTAGGTAGTAGAACATTCAGATAATTCAAATAATTATTCCACAATAAAGGAATACAAACCTAAAATTTACAGTGTTACATTGTTTATGTGATAGGAATCTGAAGAGAGAATGCTGACATGAGTAACGTAAAAAGAAAGTTTAAACTTTCTCGCCGAATACGAAAGGGTTATTAGCTAAAGATTAGATCTACTAATGTTAATGCGGTCTCTAAGGTACAAAACCAATGTTTTGACTGATGAGTATAGCTTTGAAAGTCCACATGGAGAATAAAATTTTACACATAGAATTTCTTTATAATTAAAATTATAAAGATGGAAGATTAACTTTAATAAATTTAAGACAATTTGTTAGAATTAATATTGAATTGTTCATGTATTATATTAATATAATTATTATATTTTATTTTTAAATATCATAGTAAAATTTTATATATATTGGGCCAGGAAAATGATGTTTTGAATAACTTCGATTCTATATTCTAATTTAGTCTTATAATTTTATAAATTTTAGAGTTAAAATTCTAAAATATTTATATCAAAAATTAATATAAATTATATTTAAATAAAAATCAAACTAGTCATTTGAGATTTATTAAATAGATAAAAATTTATATTTGTATAAGCAAAAATCCTAAATTAGTAGAAGTTAAATTATTTATATAATTTAGTGAGAGCTGATTAATAAGTAATTTGATGATTTAGGCAAGTTTATTTAAGTATAGTTTTTAAGCACAACCGTACCCTAAGCCGACACAGGTTCGTAGGTAGAGAATACTAAGGCGTAGAGCTAAAAGTTGTTAAGGAACTCGGCAAATTGTCCTCATAAGTTTGACAATAAGAGGAACCATGAATTTTAGTAAGTTAATAACTCCTATTAATTTATTTATATGGTGGCACAAAATCGGAAGCCCCGACTGTTTACTAAAAACACAACTATCTGCAATTATGAAAATAATAGTATAGGTAGTGAGATTTGCCCAATGCCATATTAATAAGTAATAATAATGGGTAACTGTTTCTTTACAAAAAATTGGTTAATAGCGGTCTTAACTATGAGGATCCTAAGGTAGCAAAATAAATTGGCCATTAAATGTGGTCCAGTATCAATAATTTAACGATGGCTTCACTGTCTCTACAACTTGCTCAGTGAAATTGAATTACCCGTGCAGATGCGGGTTACCTCAAAGAGGACGGGAAGACCCCATGCAGCTTTACTGTAGCTAGTTATCATATAAAAGTTCTATAACCTCGGTTATACAGATAATAGGGAGTCGATTAGACAACTATGGAAAACCTTAGGTCTGAGGTGGAACTGGTATTTATCTTCTTATTTATAAAATTTAAGAGGAAATAGCTGACTAGTTGGCAGTTTGACTGGGGCGGTCGTCTTTAAAAGAGTAGCAAAGTACATCCAAATAGATAAAAATTTATATAATATTTATTATTTAATTAAATAGTAAATATTCTGACAAATAATTTTATATTGTGAATTATTATTTAATAATAATTACTTTAAAATCAATAATTATATTTCATTAATAAGGTATGCTAGACATTAAATGGAAGTTAATGAATCATGAAAGATTCTGTAGAGTGCAATGACGGTAAGCATGCTTAACTGAAAGACTTAATAGTCGAACAGATACGTAAGTAGGGCATAGTGACCCTTTGCTATATTATGGAATAGACAGGGATCAATTGATAAAAGTTACGCTGGGGATAACAGCCTAATAGCCAGCGAGAGTTCACATTGTCCTGGCTGTTTGGGACCTCGATGTCGACTTAATTTATCCTCCAGGGGCAAAAGCTTGGAAGGGTTCGGCTGTTCGCCGATTAAAAAATTACATGAGTTGGGTTTAAATTTTCTCATAACTAATAAAGGCTATTAGTTAAATAAGCCCCCTCCTGAAAATAAGGAGGAAAACCGGAGAAATTGCAAGGAAGACTTAATTAAAGTTAATTTGCAGCCGAGCTTTATAAAGTGAACAGAATAAATATATTTTGGTTTATAAAGAAGGTTCAACGACTAATAGGTGAGTATCACAAACAATAAGCCTGACACGAATTTCCGGCGTTAATATTATATATTAATGATGACATAGTCTGAACTATTTTGTGAAAAATAGAAATAAATGATAAAGAGCATTTATGATAACACAATTGTTAATACGACGTGAGTCAGTATGGTCCCTATCCTTTTGAGGGACAAATAGTAAAAAGGGGTAGACCTTCTAGTACGAAAGGACCAATAGGCTGTGTTTCTCTAGTGTACCAATTGTAATATTAAATAATTTGAATATTAAGTTATTAATTAACTAACTCAAATTATAAAAGTTTGCATAGTTGGGTAGCCACAAACATATTAGATAATTACTGAAAGTATATCAAGTTCGAATCTATCCCCTAGATACTATCAATGAATTTCTCTTTGTTATCTATCACGAATGGTTATTATTACTTTCCTAATTTTAATCATTTCTTGTAATCGATATAAAATTTATATACTACAATTTTATACTATAGTAATACTATATTGATAGAATAATATTTAAATATATACGTATATTTCATATATTTAACAATATGATTTAAAATATTGTAATAATATTCAAAGAGATTAAAAATTCATAAATAAAGAAATAGATCATTTCTTAAATAGGATGCAAATGAATTGATTGTAAAATCGTAAGTTTAGCATTACTAATTTTTAAAACAGACTTGATGTTTTAGGTTGTCAAAATTAATAATATTTGTAATAAGTAAATAAGTCATTATTTATTTTTATTACTTTTTAAGATTTAGAAACTATTTATAATAGTTTATATAATTTAATATAAGAAATTAAGATAATTTATCTTAACACTATATTAAAAGGAACAAATCATTTATTCTTCGATTTTATTAATAATAATTTTATGTTTTTAAAATTAAAATTTAATAAAAGAATTGATTAAGATAAATCTTAGTAATACCTAATTTTATTATATATTTTATTTAAAATAGAATATATAATATAAGGTAATAAAATTCAGTGTAAAATATTATAATAAACATCTAATATAGTAATACTGTAAAATTAAACTAAGACCGATTAAATTTAAAATTTTATTCAAACAATGTTACAAAATATATCAATTTTTAATACTTTATTTAATGATGCTCCTCAACCTTGGCAAATTGGTTTCCAAGATTCTGCTTCACCAGCCTTTACTGGGATTATCGATTTACATAATTCTATTTTCTTCTATTTAATTGTTATTTGTGTAGGAGTATTCTGGGCTTTAGGTTCTATAATGTACTTCTATAGTTATAAAAATTCTCCTATTGTTCATAAATATTTAAATCATGGTACTTTAATAGAATTAATTTGGACTATTACTCCAGCTTTAATTTTAACTGTAATTGCTTTTCCTAGCTTTAGATTATTATATTTATTAGATGAAGTAACTTCACCAACTATAACAATTAAAGTAGTAGGTCATCAATGGTATTGGTCTTATGAATATAGTGATTATGTAACTGAAAGTGGTCAATCTATTGAATTTGATTCTTATATGATTCCTGAATCAGATTTAGAATTAGGTCAATTTAGATTATTAGATGTGGATAATAAAATGGTTATCCCTGTAGATTGCCATATTAGATTAATTGTTACTGGTGCTGATGTAATCCATAGTTTTGCTGTACCATCATTAGGAGTAAAAATTGATGCTACACCAGGTAGATTAAATCAATGTTCTATATTAGCTGAAAGAACAGGTACTTTCTATGGTCAATGTTCAGAAATTTGTGGTACATGGCATGGATTTATGCCTATAGCTGTAGAAGCTGTATCAGTACAAGATTACTTAGCTTGGGTAGATTCAATGTAATGATCATAAATAATTTAATTTATTTTTAATTTAATTAGAATAATAATAATTTGCTCCCCTCCTATTTCTATTTCATAAGCTAATTAATTTTATTAAATCTTATACAAGTTAATTCTATAATAATTTATAGATTGTGTCTCATATTATTTATATAAGAGATATTATTATTTTATTTATAATTTAGAATTTATATATATTTTTAAGTATTAAGGGGAAATCTGATAATTGGTAATCAACTGTACTTGCACTACTGTTATGATAGTTCGAGTCTATCTTTCTCCATTTTAATTTTTTTAGCTTCGGTTGCTTAAGGGTTAAAGCGTTCGACTGAAGTTCGAAAGACAGTGGTTCAACTCCATTCCGAGGCATTTTAAGTTAATA
The DNA here is from genome assembly GCA_038089895.1 of Boletellus ananas. Classification (NCBI taxonomy): domain Eukaryota; kingdom Fungi; phylum Basidiomycota; class Agaricomycetes; order Boletales; family Boletaceae; genus Boletellus; species Boletellus ananas. Next base: position 16,993 of record JBBPLS010000200.1, on the reverse strand, counting down.
AAAATTTTATAAGCCTGAATAGTTTAATAGGTAAAATAACTTACTTGTAATAAGTCGTTGGCGGTTCAAGTCCACCTTTAGGCATATAATATCTAAAATAATTATATATATAAGTATATAAATATTAAATAAATTAAATAAATTAAATAAATTATTTTTTTTTTTTTATTTTGATTATGAGTTATAGTCTAATTGGCAAAACGTCTTCCTTTGGCGAAGAATTTCCTCGTTCGAATCGGGGTAACTCAAAAGAATAGTTATATTCTGATATTTATTTATTTCTAGTTAATAAGTTTTATATGTAATTTGTTATACTCATTCAATAAAAATAATAAGCTTATTATTTTTATGATAAATTATTTTTTTATATTATATATTTTACTTTAAATTTAAAGTAAATAAGTTGGAAGTATAACTCAAAGGTAGAGTGTTTCACTTTTAATGAAAAGGTTGAGAGTTCGAATCTCTTTACTTCCTTTATAATAATTATTAATTATAAATGTACTTTATTTTCTGTAGATTTAAAGTAGATATTCTTAATTGATAAAAGAGCATAGTATAATTGGTAATATAGTGATCTCCAAAATCGTTGTTAGGTGTTCGAGTCGCCTTGCTCTTGAAAACATTAAATTATCAGAATTAAAAGGGTCCTTAGCTTAAATAGGTAGAGTTTCTAATTGTCGCTTAGTAAGGTACCAGTTCGAATCTGGTAGGACTCGAAAAAATTTAATAAATATTTAGTATATTATATACATAGTTAAGATTTATTAATTTTTATTTTATAAATTAAAAGAGTAATATTATTTAAATTATAATATACGTCAGACACTATCTATAAATTATATATTATATTAATACTTATGTTAGCTGCAGCAAAATTCATCGGTGCAGGATTAGCTTGCTCAGGTTTAATTGGTGCCGGATTAGGTATCGGACAAATCTTTGCTTCATTAATCGCTTCTACTGCTAGAAACCCACAATTAAGAGGTCAATTATTTGGTTACGCAATTTTAGGATTCGCCTTAGCCGAAGCTACAGGATTATTCTCATTAATGATTGCTTTCTTATTATTATATTCATAATTATATATAATCTTATATATTTAAATTTTATCACCCTTCCATAATTTTTTATATATATAAAAAAGTGAGATGTAAATTTATTTAGCGAGTATAGTTAAGTTGGTATAACCTCTACCTTCCAAGTAGATGTGATCAGTTCGAGTCTGATTACTCGTATTATTCAATTCTAATAGATAATGCTTCCCTTCTTAGGGTAAATCTTAGGCATTTATAGCTATTAGCAATTAAGAGTTCGAATCTCTTCTTGATCTTTTTTATAAGTTTATAATAAATTTTATTATTTCTTAATTTTTTTTTAAAGTGTATAATTAAAAATTATTATACAATTAGTGGTTGATTCCATAGTTATATTGTGGTTAATCCCATAGTCCTATATCAGAAAATATGAAATTACTTTTAAAAACTTTACAGTTTCTTTTTAAATTAATAGGATATCTGTTTTCTAAAATAGGTACTCAAAATACTTATACTAAAATTTTTAGATATTTAATGAAATATAAACTTATTTCCGTTTTATAAAAACCTTTTAGATATTTATTAACCAATATCTTATTCATTTTTAAAATTGTTACTGCAATTATTGCTTTTCTTTCAATATTTAACATTTCATTATTATATTTTAATTTTGATTTTATAGAAGAACTTAATGATTTTATTAAGGATACTATAAAATGGATTAGAAACCTTATAAATAAATGGGTCTATAAAAACGAAGAAGTAGAAGAAACATCAGAACCTGTAGATTTCTTTAAAAATAGAAAATAAATTAAAGTTATAAAAAAATCTGTTCAACAATCACAACAAAATCCTTATTTATGAATTCCTTTATTTATTATAGTAGGAGGGGTATTATTTTTCTTTAATCCAGATATTGAAGCTATGTTTAAACCGGTTATTTATAAAATAGAAGATAAAATACCTACAAATTATACAGCCATTATATCAGGATTTGTTATATATAAATGGATAATTGTCTCTTTAACACATATAACAAAATTTAAGTTAGATGGAAAAGATGATAATGATCCAACTCAACCTGATTAGATTACCCAATCTCCTGGCCATTCAACTTTCTTCAGAGATGCTATAAGAGCTATTAGGAGAAATTCTGGCCCATATTCTGCAAATAACGAGATGGAATCTTTAAATGATGATGATTCAAGTATTCAAGTTAGAATAAGCGAAAGAGCAGATTCTCCTGATTCAATTAGTACACAATCTAATGGATCTACTACACCAAGAGGAACTGAATCTATTGTTTCTGTTGAAAATAGACCTTAAATTGAAAACCCTTTTAGAAGAACATCTAGATGAACTCAAAATAATTCAAACGAGGAAATTAGAGTTGAAAATTGGGAATAATTTAAACACCGCTCTCCAATAATTAAAAATCTTTAAATAAATTTCTCTCTAATCTTCCAAATATTTATATAAAAGTATGGTAAGTCCCATATGAAAAGGGGGGAGCTAAATATGGAAGTGATTTAGTAACAGTTGAATATGTTATATAAATTGTTGCTCTAAGGGTGTTATTGTTTTTTTAACCCAATTCACATTAGGTTCAAACCCTAATATCCCTAATCCTCCGAAAAGAGGTTAAACTAATTAGTGGTCAATTCCATAGCCAATTTTTTAAACAATGAATATTAAATTTAGATGGGTAAAAATGGAAATAAGAAGATTAGATTCTTATTTAGAAGAGGTCGCCAGCTTGTTGTATGATGATTTATTAATCGAGAGACAGTTGGATGTAAAATATGTAAAAAAAGCTATAACCTTTTTTAATAAAGAAAATAATCAATCATCCATTTATTTTTTTAGTAAAGATAACATTAAAAAAAAAAAATGAGCAAAAATTTCTATATTAGATATCTTAGGGTTAAATTGTATAAAACCCTAGAAAGATTAAGAATAGAAAATTTAAGCGAATTTGAAATGGCTGTTCTTTATAAAATTTAACTTATATTAGTGGTCAATTCCATAGTCAAATTAGAATAAAAATATTAACAATTATAACAGAATCTTTTGAAATTTAACATTTAGTTGATTTTATTTTTAACGATTTTTAAGTAAATATCCTTTAACAGAAAAAATTAGAATTGAGGTAAGGTATTTGGATAAAAACGGAAAACTTTTAAAACCTAGATTCTTCTTTATTACAAAAAATTTTAAACCAAGATATAAACTTTATAATTTTTTAAGAGGTAGTTATGAAAATTTCCGCGAAAAAAAATCTAAAAAAAGAGATTTTAAAATATGAAATACTTATCACACACCTATAATGCTACATGGTTAATCCCATAGTCATTTTCATAAAAGAATTACAAACTTAATATATAGAGCAACATCTAACGATATTAAAGATTTAATATCGTACATAGAAATTTTTTTTAAAGAGATATAAGTTGATCTTAAATATTATAATATAGTTGTTATTTTCTATTTAAATAATGATGATCCTCAATCTTTAAGTTCCTTTGGCTCTTATTGCAAACCTTCTGACCATTTGGTTCTAACTTTTTTAAATGAATTGCACTTTTTTTTTTTAAGTTTATGATATTAAAAACAGTGATGTTGTATGCATCCATTTAGAATATTCTGAATAAGTGGTTAATCCCATAGTCACATATTTAAAAATGAAAAAACTATTAAATTTTATATTTGCAAATAGAGCCATACCTTATACAATGTATAATTGGTTTAGTTCTATCCCTTTAAATTTAGTTAGATGGTCCATAATTCTTTATGAAAAATGGAAATTAATTCCTTTATTTTATTTTTTAGCTTTATTTATAATTTCTTTAAATTTTACAATTTGGGTTTATAGAGAATTCAATTTGAAATTAGAAAATAATGATGATTGAATTTTGTTTAAACTGGCTTGTTCCTATCTAGCAATTTAAGCTTGAATATTTACATTAATGCTTTTTTGTCATCTTTTAATGACTCCTTTAGCCCCTGTGGTCACTTCCATATTCACTTTTTTAATCAGATGGTTTTAACTCATTCAACAATTTTAAAATATTTAACACCTCAAATTTTAGATAAATATCTTGATCTCTTTTTAGATTCTTTAACTTTTGAAAGCGCTTTAATTGAGATTGAATTTATTTCTACTTTTTTATTAGAACAAGGTTATAAAGATGATATGTATCCTAAATTTACATATGCATGTTTAACTCAAGACCCACAAATATGTAAAGCAGAAATTATGCACAGTTTAGATAATCATTATAACATTTTTTACATTAATAACGAATATCTTGATCATTTTTATATAACAATTCAAATTAAAATCCCCTCCCAATTTATATATAGTGGTTAATCCCATAGTCAATTTTTTAAACAAAACATGAATAATAATTTAATATTACAATTAGAAAACTTAATCAATAATTTAGAAGGTAAATTAAATAAAACTAAAAATTTAAAATCTAAATTAGAACTTTTACACGAAATTAATAGATTAAAATCACAATTAACTGAATTATTGGCATTAGAACATCAAGCTTTGGAATCTAAATATCAAGCTGTAAATGAAAGTAAAATTAAAGAGACTAACAAACAGATTGCTAAAGCTAGTAGTAGAGGTAAATTTATGCAAGATTACTCTTTTAATTTAGAAAAGGAAGCTTTCATAAATGATTCTGATTATTTACAATTTATTGATAAATTTTGGTTAGAAATAATCTCCGATTTAAATCCTGAGGATAGAATAATTGCTAGATTCTTAATTCAAATGTCTGATACATCAGCTAGAACTTTAAATAAAACCGAAGTTTTAGTTAATACTCCAGAATGTTTAAATAGCTTTAAAGAGGTTATTAATTTTAATCTTAATAATATTTATGCACATTACTTAGCAAAAGAGGAGGATAATATGATAATCGGATTTATTATGAGATATAAGATCTTAAAATCTAAAACAAATCTTAAGGAAACTGTAACTAAGAAAGCTACCGATATTAAAAGAGGTAGAATACAAAGAACAGTTAAAATTAGAAACATTAATTATCCTTTATCAACCAATACAATAGATTTTGGTAATATTCAATATAAAGAAAATGGTTTAATAAACGTATTAAATGAAACTAAAAATCTTAAATTCGAATTTAATAGAAAAGAGGATTCTCAAACTATTAAAGTGTATAAAGATAATAAATTAATTAATACCTTAGTTGATTATTTTATTGATTTAGATAACAATTTATTCAAAAGATCTGTGAACAACATCTCTTATTACATCAAAGATGGTAAAGTAATCTTACAAGTTAAAGAATATAGCCCTAAATTTATAAGTAAAGCTAAAATTGATAAAGCTTTTACTGATAAAATTTATACAGCTGATATTGAAACTTTAACTAAAGTTGATGATAAAGGTAGAAGATATTTCGAGGCTTACTCATTAGCATTCTATGATGGAATTGTATCTAAAAATTATTATGTAACTGATTTCTTAAATTGGGAAGAAATGATGATTAAATTCTTCAATGATTTATTTGATTTAAATCTTAAAGATACAGATATCTATTTCCAGAACTTATCCGGTTTTGATGTTAATTTCTTATTAAAACCTTTATTAAATATGAAAGATGTTAAATCTGAAATAATGTTAAGAGATGATAAATTTATCCAAATTAAGATATCTTATGGTAAAACTACTTTTAATATTAAAGATAGTTTATTATTATTACCTGGTTCCTTAATGAATTTAAGTAAATCATTTAAAATTGAAACTCCTAAAGAAATCTTTCCTAGAAAATTATTTGAAAAAGAAACATTTGCTGCTGATTACGTTACTGATACTGTTCCCAATTATGAGAAATACTTTAACAAACACGAGGTATCTTTAGATGATTATAATAAATATTGTGAATTATTTGAAGGAAAATCTTGGTCATTGAAAACTGAAACATTGAAATATGTGGATATCGATTGTATAGCATTACATCAAATCTTAATTAAATTTGGGAATATGATATTCAATATGTGGGGTATTGATATAAAACATACTCCTACATTGCCTGCATTATGTTTTAAAATTTATAGAGCTAAATATATGCCTAAAGATACGATTCCTATAATTACTGGAATACCTTATAGAGATATTAAACAAGCATATACAGGTGGTTCAACTGATATGTATATTCCTTATGGAGAAAACATTTGGTGTTATGATATTAACTCATTATATCCTACTGCTATGAAACAGTTTAAATATCCTTCTGGTAAATTTAGTTCATTTAATAATCAAGCTTCCTTAACAATTTCAGAATTAGAAACACTTTTAGGTAGAACATTATTTGGATTCCTTGAGGCTCATATTGATTGCCCTAAGGAAGTATTACATCCTATATTACAAATTAGAAGAGATATTGATCCAAATTCTCCTAGAACCTTTGCCCCTGTTGGAACATTTACAGGTTGGTTCCATTCCGAAGAATTAAAAGAAGCTATAAAATTAGGTTACAAAGTTAATATAATCTCTGGATATTTATTTGAAGAAGCTGAAATCTTTAATGATTATATAGATGATCTATATAGAATAAAAGTAGATGCAGATAAAAATAAAGATCAAGTATGGAGATTAATTAGTAAAAATTTAATGAATAGTTTATATGGTAGATTTGGAATGGATCAGTATTTATGTAATAATACTGTAATCGATAAAGATGATTCACAATTAGAAAATGTTTACGATAAAGCAGAGGTTGAAGATATAATCGAATTAGATGATAAATTATTAATCCAATATTTACCTAAAGGTTTTGATTCTTATTCATATCAGGAAAACTTAGAAATTGAGATCTCAATCCCCATTGCTGCTTCTGTTACCGCGTATAGTAGATTAATTATGGCTAAATATAAAAATAATTCTAATTATAATTTACATTATACTGATACTGATAGTTTATACATAAGCTTTAAATCTGAATTAGATAAAATAAATTTTGAAAAAGATTATGTAGATTCTTTAAAATTAGGATTCTTAAAAATTGAAAATCCTAAAATTAATAATGAATTTGTTCCATATGAAAGATTCTATTTCTTAGGACCTAAGTTCTATGTAGGAATCTTAAATAATGAGATAGATTTCTCAAGTAAAACTAAAATTAGAGGATTACAAAAAGCTTACAGAAGTATGATAGATGAAGATAAAATCAAATCATTATTAAATTATAATAGAAAAGCTATAAAAATCGAAACAATGAAATGGTTTAAAGATTTAACTGAATCTAAAATAATTGTTGAACATAGACCGTATAATTTAGATATCTCTATAAATAAAAGATCATTAGTTTATAAATATAACTCTCCAGATGATATAAATTTAATTAATACCTTTCCTTTAATTATGAAAGATAACCAATTTGATTATAAAGGAGAATATTTTATGAAAGATAATAAAATTTATTTAGAAATATAACTCCCCTTAAAATGAGATTTAATTTAATGGAAAAATATAAGGTTTGCGTACCTTAAAATATCAGTTCGATTCTGATTATCTCATTAATAAACCTTTCTATTGTAAAAGGGTTTCTTAGTTTAAAGGTAAAATAACTAATTTCGTAATTAGAAAATATCAGTTCAAATCTGATAGAAATCGAAAATAAAACTTATTTTTAAAATATTAATAAAAACAAAAATTTTTTAAAAGAGGAAAAAGATTTGTTTCCAATAAGGTAAATAATTCCTGCTATTAAGGTAACCATCCCTGATATAATTATATAAAATGAATAATTTACTTAGAAAAATAATAAATTTTATAGAAAAAGATAAAAAACTCCTTTATCAATGTTATTTATATCTTTTACAGGTTTATTAACTACTTTCCCTGTGTTACATATCTTATTTAAAAATTGAACCTTTTATGTTACATTTTCTTTAAATATTATATATAATATAATATCATATGTTTATTTAAAAAAATTATTTATTTAAATATAAGCAGATTTTAGATTATTAAATAAAGCAACTAAATCAGTATAAATTTGTGTGTTAAAAATATTGTTCATTTTATTTATAAAATTCTTAATTCTTATGTAGCAGGAATTCCTTTGGGGTACCTATGATAAAACACATTTTATATTAAAAATGGAAAAAGAAATTTTCTTTTTATTTTGGATGAAAAAAATTTATCTTCATCCACTTTTAAAAATTTGACAAATTTATTTAAAATTTATTTAAATTAAAACTCCCCTTCCCGATTAATAATGTATTAAAATAGCCTCTCTACCTATAATTTATTCTTTAAAGCTGAGTTATTAAATACAAGTAAAGAGATTCGAACTCCCTTTATTAATACACACATTCATTTTAATATCGTATCTTGGTTTAGTCGGCTTTTAAAACTAGGAACACCCGAATAAAATATCTGAAACTACCCTCTCTACACAAACAATAGTCGCAGATTCCCAAGGGATCTTGAAAATTATACATTCTTATTGTTAATTGAATATACTAATTATTAATCTCTTTTTTATAAACTCCCCTTTTTAAGGTTAAATTCCTGTTATAAGGTTAAATTCCTATTATTTAATAAAATACTTATGACATTTATAATTATAATTAATGAATTAAATCCTAATGTTTTTGATATTCTTATGGATGAATTAGTTATTAATAATCCTTTAACATGCGATAAAAAATCTTTTAGAATAGAAATAAGTTTTATGAATGTTAATTGATAATAAGCCAGATGATGGTTATCCAAAATTTTAACATAGAATAACTAATTTTCAAGATTTTTCATTATGTAAAGCAGAAATAGCTGGCCATTTATATTTACATAATAAATATTTTGATATTGATGATGATTGCATTGATTTTCAATATCTGTTAAACCTTCTCCCTTCAAAAATATAACATTATTAATCTCTTTTAATCAAAAAATCATATTATAAATATGAATACAAATAATATTACTCAAAAAATGCAAAGTGTTTTTAAATTTCTTACTGTAGCTCATTTTACTATGGCTCTTTAGAACTTAGCTGTTAATCAAAATAAAAAAAAAAATAAGGATTTAACTAAAAGTTTAGAATTAGAGAGAGCAATAAATCTAAAATTAAATGAGAGATTTATTATCTAAGAATATAAATGAAACTGAAATTAATACAATATTAGAAAGAAATAAGATTACTGAGAATAAAATAGATGAAATAATAAATAATATTGAAGAAATTGTTAATAATTCTAATAGTGAAAGTATAGTCTCTAATTTGGATAATAAACTAAAAATCTTTAATGATGATTTAGATAACATTGTAAAAAATATCGAAGAATCTCTTAACTCTAAAAATAATTTAATTGATCTTGATATTTTTAAAGAAATTTATTCTTATATTGAAAATTTAAGTCCTGTGCTAAATATAGCCTTTATGAATATAAATGCCTTAATCTTTATTCTATTATCCTTAATTTCTTTATTATCTATATTGTTTGGAGAATATTTAATTATTCAGTTTAAAATTGAAAATAAATTTCCTAAGATATATGAGTTTATTCAATTCAGAAGAAAATTTAAAAGATTTTATATAATAGTTGATAGTTTAATAATAATAATCATGTCCGCGATTTTAATCTCTGTAAACATTTATTTATTATAACTCCCTTTCCCTTTAAAAGGTTATAATTTATTCTTTAAAGCTGAGTTATTAAATACAAGTAAAGAGATTCGAACTCTTAATTGCTAATAGCTATAAATGCCTAAGATTTACCCGGTTTCCTATGATTACGGCATACTTGTTGATATAATATTCTATAGAAATTTTGCTAGAATAATTAATAAATATTAATTAAAGAATAATTACAATTGTAAAATACTTTATTTAGTCTTTATTTTTAATATAGGGAGTAGAGTAATCGAAACTCTGTCTGTAAAGTGTAAATTTACTGCTAAACCACTCAGCTAACCCCCTAAATTTATAATTTAAATTACTTCAATTAAAATAAATACTGAAAAAATAAAATAAATCCTAAAGTTATAAAGCTAATTATAATATAATTTATATTATTAATTCTTTTTAATAAAAAATGGGGGGGGGGGTTATATACTCTACGTTTTATTTTTCAGCAGCACCTTCCAGTACGGCTACCTTGCTATGACTTTTGAGATGTTACTCAATTTAATTCGTTGGGTTCAGTTTTTTCTTAACAATCACGTTTATAAAATTAGATTAGACCAGATTATCTATTATTAAATATGTTACTATAAAGTAATAGATAATCGAATAGTCTTTAAGCATATACTATTTATCCAATAAAGGAAAATCTAAACTTAAACTAATACTACAATAAAAATTGAAATTTGTACTAATTAATTAAGTACTAAAGTACTTATAATTATTATTTGAATACTTATATAAATATAAATTTATATGTACTATCAAATAGATTTGTAAATAAGAAAATAAGAACAATACACATCTTCCTTAAAATCAAGTTCCTTCCCAGCGACAGACGGTTAGTTCATCCTGAATGCTTAATTCACCGTTGCGTAATGATCAACGATTACTCGAAATTCCTTTTTCATGTCACCGAGTTTCAGATGACAATTCAACTAATTTAATAGTCAACTTTTTTTAATGATTAGCTCCTCCTTATTCCTATAATTTTAATTCAGAAATATAAATTTCTAAATAATTTAAAGACAGAATTGCATCACTTTGTAAAAGTTTTTGTGGCACGTCTATAGCCCAGTTCATGAGGGCCATAATGACTTGTCTTAGCCCCAACTAGCATCTTATCAACACTATTATGTATTAAGTATAAATTAATACTAGGGATTTCGTCCGTTTACGGATTTAACCAAACTTCTCACGACACGGACTGACGACAGCCATGCAACACCTGTATTCTTACAATAATTTACTTAAATTAAAAAGAGATAGAAAATTGCTTTTCAATGACTTATTAAAATTAAATAAACCTTAATAAGAATATACAAGAACTGGTAAGATTTTACGCGGATTATCGTATTAAATAACATGCTTCACTTCGTTTGCTTCAAGACCGACTAATTTTTTTGTTTTCAACTTTGCAGTCTTACTAACAAGGCGGAATGGTCATCGTGTTAACCTCGTCACTAATATTCATATAATAATAATAATATTATTTTATATTTTTAATTTTAATAACTACCATTCATCGTTGACTGAGAGAGATAATTAGGTCTCTAATCTAAGTTTCTTATTCTCCCCTTCGTTTCTGAGCGTCAATCTTAAGTAGATAAATAGCTTTAACCTTTAGTACTCCACATTATTATCAGTTGTCAATCCCAATTAATTATGTTGTTTAGCTTATCCTCTTTTAGATTCTAGCTTTAATTAGAATATAATTTTATTTTTAGCTATAAGAATTATATTATTTAAAGCCGCCTACACACCCTTTACGCCTGATTATGACGATTAACGTTTGCGTCTAAGGTCTTACCGAGTCTTCTGGCACCAAATTTAGACGACACTAATAGTAAGATAATATCATTATTTTCTCTTACTTTATCTTAATATTTATTAAGATTTCAGTTAGCTAGTTCACTCTTGCGAGCATTGACTAATATTCTTGACTGCAGGTAATTTTATATTACTTGGGGTATTTCATTCCCAATGTGGCCATATGTTCTATCAAACTTGGCTTTTGATCGTAGACTTGGTAGGCCATTACCACTACCAACTATCATAATCAAAGTAAATAGAATCCTAAAGCAGAAAATTTCCTTTTTAAGTAAAAATAGCTAATTTTACCTTAATCATTTATTACTAATACATTAAATAAAATTATTAATATGCTTAAATAGTCATATAATTAACAATTGTAAAATAACAATATTAGTAACAACTATATTAATTTATCATTAATATTTTAATGTTAGTTTAATATAATACAAAAATAATCTGAAATATTTTAAGACTTATTTCTTTTCTTTTCTGATTAATTATCTCCTATTTATGAAGACTTATAGGGCATCTTATTTACTATACTCACCTCTACACCTTATTTCTTAGAATAAACCTAAATTTACTATCAGAAATAACGATTTGCATGTCTTAAAACTACTGAATAACGTTCAATCGGAACCAAAATTAAATTCTTACTAAAATTTGAACAATTAAATATTAATTGTCTTATTATATATGTTTTCACAATAATTTGTATCTCTTTTAAAATTGAATATGAATAATTAATTATTTTTAATTTAATAAAATCAATTACAATAGTTCTATTTTAATTATTCATAACACGGGCACTGTAGGATTTGAACCTACGACTCTTTTGGAGTTCTCGTTTTCAAGACGAGTGCCATAAACCAGACTCGACCAAATACCCTTTTTGAAATATTGTAGAATTATTATAAGACCGAAGGGAATTGAACCCTTATAATATCCATTATGAGCGAACTGCATTAACCAATTATGCTACAGTCTTAAAAATTTAAAATATAAAAATGTAAATTATATATCTATTAAATATAAGAATTATATTGATTATTGAAGAGTTTAGGAATCGAACCTAATGTGGTCTAAGACCAATTCTTTTACAGAGAACCACCATTACCAATCGGATCACCTCTCCTTAAATAAAATAAATAATTATATAACTTCTTTTAATTTAGGTTTAAAATATTTATAGAAACATAAAATCTTATAAATTAGGATAAAGATGTAAAAATAAGTTAAAGGAAAAGGAGGGGAGAGAATATAATAAATGAATCAAATTATTCATGAGTATTAGTTAAAGATATAGCCCCAGAACCTATTTCTAAAATGAATCCAATAGTTAATACAAAGAAGAAGATTAATCCTATTACAAAACCATAAGTACTTACTTGATATAAAGTTACAGCTAATGGGAATAATAATAAAATTTCTAAATCAAAAACTAAGAATAACATAGCCACAATATAGAAATGAATTTGGAAAGTAGATCTAGTTTGCCCTTCAATAGCTAAGAAACCACATTCATAAGCAGAAGCTTTAGCTTCATAAGCATTTTTAGGAGCTAATAAAAGATTTAAAGCTAATAAAGCAGAAGCTAATAAAGGAACAACAATAAATAAAGTCATTAAATTACTATTCATGATATATTGTGTTTATCAAATAATAATATTGATAGTAACTGTACACTATTTAAAATTATTGTAGGTTTTATTAGGAATAATAATATACCTAATGTTAAACTAGATATTAAGAAACTATGAAAATTATTTAATACTAATTCATTACTTTCTGTAATATTTGTTTTAGTATTTGTTTCTTCTGTATGTAATACTCTAATTATTTTAATATAATATGAAGCACTTATCACACTAGTTAATATAGCAATAATAGCAATTAAATAAAATTGACTATCAATAGCAGAATATAATACATAATATTTAGAGAAGAAACCAATTAAAGGTGGAACACCAGCCATTGAAAATAAACATATAGTTAAACTTAAACTTAAAATAGGATTATGGAAGAATTGCCCTTTTAATTGAGATATGAAATTAATATCAGAATTAATTAAGTTATTATTAATTAAATTATTTTTATTAATAATATATCCAAATGCTAATAAGATTAAGAATACATTTAAATTTGTTAAACTATATTGAATTATATAGAAATATAAAGCTTCTATTGAACTTGCTGAATTAATAGCTAAAGCAATTAAAATAAATCCTACATGAGAAATTGTACTATAAGCTAATAATCTTTTTATTCTAATTTGTGATAATCCAACAATTGTTCCTATAATTAAAGATAATAAAGCACTTAATAATAATAAATGTTTAATTTCTACTATTTTATAATTAGCAAAATTTAATAAAAATACAGGTAAGAAATTAATATTATCTAATACTAATAAAGAAGTTGATAAATTTAATCCATTTATTATTTCAAGTAATAAGAATATTATAGATATTTTAGGCATAATAGTCAACCAAATAGTAACTATAGTAGGACTATTATCATAAACATCAGGAGCCCAATTATGTAATGGTGCTGCTGCTATTTTAAATAATAAACCTAAAAATATAAATATTATACCTAATTTTATACCTAAAGATGCAGGTTCATTGTATGAAAAAGCATGTAATACAGAACTTAAACTAAATAAAGATTCTAAATTAGTAATACCTGAATATGAATAAATTAAAGCTATTCCTAATAGTATCACACAAGATGATAATCCACCTAATAAGAAATACTTTAATCCCGCAGCTGTTGCTGATTCAGAATCTCTATATAAAGTAGCTAAAATATAAACACCAAAAGATTGAAGTTCTAAACTTAAATACATAGATATAAAATCTGATGATGATAATAATAATGAAGATCCTAAACTACTAAATATTACTATTAATGAATATTCTGTTGCTGGATTATTTATATTACTTCTTTTTTCTATTTCTAAATTATTTTTGTAACTATTTTTTAATAGATGTTTATTTAATATAGGCCAAGCTGTTAAGATTAAAGCACCTATTATATAAATAAATATATCTATTATTTGTGATGTTATAGTTACATGGAATAAACCACTATATATACCTAAACCTGATTCAATTGATTGAATATATAAGGAATTTAATGATAAACCTGCGGCATAAATAAATATAATAGCAGTTAACCTAACAAATAAATTAGGAGACAAATTAATTCTGATAGAAGGAATGGCAATTGCCACAATTAATATTAATAAACTAATAAAAATCATTAAAACCTTAAATACCCTTATTATATATATATTAAATAATTAATATCTTATTATATTATAATTATTTATTATATATATTTAATTATCTTACACTTTTATTTTTATAATTTAAATAATGGTAAATATTACATTAATATTATAATTTTTATATATATTACTCTATATTTTATTTTTATATTATAATTTATATATAACTTTATCTTTATTTTATTGAAGGGGATTTTTTATATTTTTTGTGATTATCTTTCTTTAATAATTTACTACTATAATTCTATTGTTTATTAAATTATAATTAATTATATACTAAAGATATCTAATTTTTTATAATATTAGAATTTAGATTTTCTTGAAATAAATATAGTAGCAACCATAGCTAATAATAATAATATACTACAAATTAATAATAAAGCTGCACCATATGTATATAAATTATGTCCTATAGCTTCAATTTGTAAAAAGTTAGTTATAGTGATATCAGCAATAGAAGGGTTAAATGTAGTTAAAACATTAACTAAAGAATAATTATTAACTGATAAGAATAAACTATTAATAATATTAGTAAAATCAAAGAATATGGAAATAATAGAAACATTGTTAATTTGAAAAGGTAATACAGTAAAGATTATATAAATAAATAAAGAACCTATAGCTAAAGCTAAAGGGAAATTTTGTGTATATTGAGATCCAGTTTCTAAAATATCTGTTAATTTTATATTAATCATCATAATTACAAATAAGAATAATACTGTAATAGCACCAACATATAATAAAATATATGAAATTCCTATAAATTCTACACCTAATAAAATTAAATAACCCGCAATATTAAAGAAAACAGAGATTAAATATATAACAGCTAAGACAGGATTAGTAGAAGTTATAACTAATAAACCAGAAAAAATAGCTCCAAAAGCTAAAAGATTTAATAATAAATTTTTCATATTTAAACTAATAAACTAAATTTTTTGCCTACGTTTTACCGTTCGTAATTATTAAAATATTACAACTAAAGGCTGAATCCTTAAGATTTTAATAAATTATTATTAATACTTAAGTAGGTTTTACCTAAAATTTGTGACCTAAATTTACATAAATTTTATATAAAATAAAGGCAGAGTTCCTTAAGAACAAAAATCAATAAAACGTAAAAATATGTAATATAAATTAAAATAAATATTAAACATAAATTCACGTACTTATAATATAAATTATATATATAAGTATTTTATCGCTATTACTTGCGAATATTTATAAAAAGGGATTAATAGCTAATTAAATTAATAAAATATTCAATAAAGTTAAGAGAACTTTAAAAAATTAAAATATAGAAAAATAAATCTATTTATTAACCCTTATTTTAAGAAATTATTTAAATATAATCCTGTTGATACAGAGATACTAAATGATCCTCTTCTATTTTTATTTGTAAATCTTGCTGTTTCAACTAATACTGCTTTTTTTCTTGCTAAACTTCCTATTTTTTCTGTTTTTACTGTTTTTCTTGGTACTATTTTTTGTGTAGGAAATCTTCCAGCGAATTTTATAGTTAATCCAGTTAAATAACCAGGTATTACTGAGAATCTTTTTCTTTGAATATTAGCAGTGGGTTTAGTAATTAAAGCAGATTTATAAATTTTACTTAATAATCTTCTAATTTTAATATTTTCAGATAAATAAGATAATAAATTAGCAATAATATTAGGATCATAAAAAGGATAATGTAATCTAATTAATTCTAATTGTACTGGTTTATTAAAAATTTTACTTAATAATTGAGATAAAATCATTAATTTATCATTATAAATACTTAAGAAGATAGAATTATTCTGTAATTTATTGTTATTATTATTATTTTCAGAATAATGAATAGGTTTATTATTATTAATAAATGCTTTATTAAATAAACTTATTATTCTTTTTTGAGCTATAGTATCTGACAATTTTAATGATTCATTTCTTGAAATTATTATATCTATTATTTTTTTTATTTCTTTTGATGGCATTGTGAAATTTTTTATTATTTCTTTTTGATCATTAAAATTTAATTTATTAAATAATTTCATAATTTTTTGTTTAGAATTAAAATAGGTTGATTTAAATAATTTAGTAATTTCTTTTTTAGTTTTATAATCTAATTTATTTATTAATTTATTTATTATATTTTGACTCCATTTTGCTTTCATATCTTTAGATAATTTTACATCTGG